>CM053790.1:319650257-319922757 GCA_028749045.1 Cupressus sempervirens
AAAGTGGTGGGAGTGAAGAAGGTACAATACAAGAATTTGATAGCATCAAATACCATTTATGTTAACTAATTACTAAATTATTATTTTTCCACCAATTACTATTCAATATTTTTTCTTTTCTAATTTAAAACAAATTAAATCTAAAGTTAACATGCTAAATTTTTAAATTATAAAATGATCAAAATCATTTATGTGAGCAATGGTTGGCTAATAGATTTAACATCTTAACCATGAAGGCACTACCCACATTTATAGAAACATATCATTTATAAAAATTATTAATATTAACAATCCATGGTTGTATACAAATATATTTTATATTTTTCTTAATCCTTTTAATAAATTGAATGTATTTGTGTTTTTTCTCTTTTAATTCTTTTACTTACTTACATGTCTAAAATTATTTTAAATATTTTAAATTATATTAAAATAATATCAAAATTAACCTTAATAATTATTTTATTTTAAAACTTAACATTCAATTAATTTAATAAATAATTATTTCACTATATTATAAATAAAATAATATCTATAAATATATAATTTTAAAATTTTAATTATATTATTAAATTTAATATTTATTTTTAATTAGTAAAAAAAATTTAAACTTATTAATTTGTAAATGTATTCTAATGTGTTTTATTAAATTGTTTTATATTAAAACTATAATTAACTGTTAGGAAAATGCTAGCCACTACATGACACTTGTTATATTTTATAATATAATTTTTATATTAAACTTATTTTATAAAATAAAAAATTATTTAATTTCATCTCTCATTCTAATTAATTTATTAAAACTTATTCTAGACATTTTACCTATTCAAAATAAATAATATTTATTTTATTACTATATTCTAAAAGTTTAAATTTAAAACAATATAAACATAATACTAATAATTTAAAAAATTGCAATTTATAATGAGAAAAATAAAATTTAATAATAAATTTTACAAAGTCAAAATAAATTTACAATGACTTGTCTACAGTGATTTTGTAAATAGAAAAGTCAACAACATCTCAAGCGTAAACATATGTGTCAGATTCCCTCAAAACCACTCATCTTATTCATATCGATTCAATTGTCATTTCTATTTGCAATCCAAATTCTATCTTATTGTGTAGTATCCCACTGCCTGACCTTTCGCGACCATACAATCTTAGGGCCAAATATTAACTCATTAAAAATCGGATAGTTTAGAATAAGAGATTGTCCTGGAATTTAGTTTTAGCTATTAAAACCTGAAAGTCTATATTATGTTTGAGAATTGTAAGTAAAAATAATTTTAATTTGATAATCACTTAAAATAAAGAAAACATTTTAAAAAAATCATTTATTATTATAAAAATATTACATAATTTTTAATGGTTACAAATTATTGTTTTGTACAATTTCACTTAGGATTCTTTATACACACACACACACACACACACACACACACACATTATCATATAGATACTAGAGGGATTCAATAAATCACCTAAATTGGTCATGGCTATTTATGTTTCTCACTAGAATATTTCAATTTATTATAACAACAAATCATCAAATTAAGGACTCATAGTTGTCATATTAATTTAAAAATAAATTATTTAAGATAAAATAAAAGTTAAATTGTAGAATAACTCAACCCCTTTATTCTTAATTAATTGGCCTACCATGCCTCTTTACATTAGCATTACTACAATATCAACTTCATTACATTTCTGAAATTTAAAATGTATATATTAATATAAAATAGAAATGATGAAAAATCTCATTATTACAAAATTCATTAAATTGATTAATCAATTACAAATTTATTATAAGAACTAAACTTAATTTAAATATACACATCAAAATTAAACTTACTATAAATATTATCATACATCAAATTTGGCATCCAACTTACAAATTTAATACTTACCAACTTATAACATTAGAATAGATTTTTGAAACATTTAACTTACTATACAGTGATATTAACAGAAATACATTTTGAAACATCTTAGTTTAGAGGTTTTTGATATTAATCCCTATTTTGAATGCTTTTTAAAATCTTATAGAAATAGATTTGCCTTACATGGATTGGTATCAAATCCTTACTACACTAACCCTAAAACAATTAGGACAACCCAAAAAAAACTGTATTACCCTAACCCTAAAACAATTAGGACAACCCAAAAATACTGTATTATGTAATAAGCACTCCCAACATTGAAATAATAATAACAGTTTATTATTAAGACATCTGCAGCCTTAATTATGGATGTAACCTCAGGTGTTGAGGCGGCGGGGCAGAAGCTGTAATCATGATCTAGCAACCTTTGCAGGTTTGAGGGGCGATACCGAGTCGAGAACCAGCAACGTCGTAAGCTATATGGAAGTTGCGCTGCTGGTAACTCCCAAATATAGACAGTCCTGAATCCGAGATGCTCTTTGGAGGAGGAGCGAAAGCTAAGCATCCCACCGAGCCCTGCACATTCGCCGGAATCAGGAAGTTATCCGGCGGCAGAGCCACGTCCACATTCTTGTCGAAGTGCAGCGTGATCTGCGGCACAACCACATTCCCCGAAGAAAAATTGAAGCACGCGTCGAAGATCGAGTAGTTCGCAACTCGGCTGACATTGGAGAATTGGCGAACAAAAGAGTCCCTCACAGAAGCGTATGCGGGCTCCGCCAGGCGAGTGATGAAGGTTCCCGAGTCTATAATTGTCCCTCCCCCGCTCGAATCGTCCATCGCGGGTACCGAAACACGATCGTCACCAACGGAGACAGCGATCAGGGCAACGTAATAGAAGGAAGGATGGGCAGAGCTCGTCAAGAGGGACGTAAACTGCATCCCACTGGAGGATGAGACGGCCGACTTGCCGAGTTCAAGGCAGCCCGTGGACGTAGAAGAGGGGATGCAATAAGAGAAGGTTTTCTCGAACAGATTGGCCGTCTGCGAAACAAACGAGATCGACATCCTCCCAAACCCGACCAAACCGGGCGCCGAGGTGATAAGTCCCGTCCGAGATTCCGAGCAGCCGAAACTAAAATCCGGCATCGTTTGCGAAGCGACGGCCAGCGTGTCGGTGGAGAGATCCTCGGTGACCTGTGAGCCGTCGCCGTAGGTCTGCGTGAAGCTGCAGTTCTGATTCCCGCAGTTTGGGCTGCTGACGAGTGCCTGACACGTGTCGGAAGAGCAGCTCAGGTATTTGAAGGTGGGTGACTTGGAGGGGTCGAACACGTCACCAGTACAATCGGGGCAGGCGGCGCAGGGAATCCATGAGACGTCACTGCCAGTGTCGACCAACATGTAGAATCTCTGCGGGGGAGTGCCGAAGCCCAGATTGATTATGTACCTTCCGCTCTTTAGAGCCAACGGAACGTCGGCATCCTCTTGTGTCGTAAATTGTGCCGCTCCTTGCGTTACCGCTTGGTAGCGCCGATCGTCGCCTTTGATTGAGTCCAGCATTGCGCTCAGCCACGTGGAATTTTTGTTGCGGTAAGGAGAGCAGTGGGCTTGGACGTGCATCAGAGGAATGCTTGTGCTCGATTTCCTTGGCTGAGCTGCAGGGCACTCTCCCTCCGCCTGAGACTCCTCGGGACTGAATAGTGCGGGACTTACTCTTACAAGTTTGCTGCTCTGGCCGGCTAGGCCAGAGCACAGTAGCAGAACAAGTAAAAGATGAAATGTTGCCATCTCTTTTCAAATGAGAAATCCAGAAACGGAAGATGATTTGAGAAGAGGGAACGAGTTTGTGCTTGATATAGGGGTGGAAGCACGGTGTTGTGGGAGATGGATTCATGTTGAATCACTACTCATGAACCATGGGTCAATGAGTTTGACTCCAAAATTACATAGTTAAATCATGTTAACAATATCACAATATGAGACTACCACATAATAACAAGATTTACCAAACATCTCAAATAATCCTCAAGAATTAATTAGATTCAGATTTCATTGTATTCATTTATATTGTTGTTTATATGATAGAATAAAAAAATGATATTAATTTAGACTACAATGATATATAGTTACTAATTATCCTCTCATATTAAAAATTACTTCTTTCAATGAAAATTAAATATTATATATATAAGTCAATTAAAAGCTCAAACCGATAATTAATATAATGAAATAAAAAAACAATAAAAATAAATTATAAAAGTTTCACTAATTGAACATCTTGTTTTTAACCTTTCTGATTGATTTCCAAGACATCTACACATATATTGAAACTCCAATCCACATCTTCTAAAAAAATATATAATATTAACATATACTTTTTTAATTTCAAATGCCCAGCCCTCTTCACAATATTAATAAACTCTTCCTCAATTAATAGATCCGATCACAACTATTGCAATAGCTCCCTCGTTCTTAAAGTGTGTTACACAAGCACCCATTCTGAGGATAGCCGCATATGACACGTTATCGGCAATTGATAATGAAGTCCACTTGACTTTTCACTTGACTTCTTTTATAAAGTTGATGAAACACAGCGGTATTCACGAGTTCTTTATCATAAAGTAGAGGAGTCTCGGTTTGCTTTTGAAAGGCTTTGTTGAGGTCATATCAACCACCCCACTACAATTGCGTGATACATTAGATACTGACACTGGAGAATTGTGGGGATGCGGATAAGATTGTAAAGGTGAGAAAGTGTATGTGCCGTCTTATATTTTGTGTAGGTTATACTATTGCAATCATGTATATTTAACTATTGATTAATAATTTTGATTCAACCAATTAGATGCAATTATTTTTATTTTTCATTATTAGTTTTGATTTTTCTGAACTATATATGTAAGTTTTTTAATTTCTTAAATCAATAAAATTATTGTATTGCAAGTTAATTGGTTCATATATTTGGGTGTTATGGAAGTGGATTTTCCACAAGTGAGGCAATATTTTAGGAATTTCAAGATGCCCCTAAAACTATTTTTAAAGTTTAGTTTTTAGTTTTACTTTGTCTACTTTATTTCTATATTGTAGTCATCTTAATTTATATTTTATATTTAAATGTTTCACCGTATTTAGACTCTAAATGTATTTTTTTGGATAAAATAGTTCACAGATGATTGACTAATATTTAAATAACCATATTGTGTTTATATAAGAAGCACATTAGTATTTGGAATACTATTATGAATTACTTTCAAACTATTTTAATTTTTTTTTTTTATAATTTCAATATTATATAATTCTTCTATTTAAATAAATTCTTATTATCAAAATTTTATGTGTGTATTTTCCCTCTACTTATTAAATTTATTTCAAAATTTAATAATTTTAAAACTATTACAACTTAAGCAAAACACAACCACTACATGACAATTATTTTTAAAGATCTTCATTTAAAGTTTTTCATTTCATTCAATTATTAGATGCTTAGAATTTTTTTTATTTTTTTAAAATATAGAGAATGGATAAGTATTTAGGTCATTTCTACTTTGAAAGGTTCAATCTATATATAAGATTAGTTTAGGCATTTATTTATAAAAAATATTTTTTTTGTTCATTTTATTTTTTTCATAAAATACATTATTATTATTATTAATATTAATAATAGTTCTAATACATTGTAGTTTGATTGATTTTGCACAATTGAATTTAATGATGATGTGTTTCTAGGAATCTGAAACTTAAATTTAATGATGAAAACCAATCTTCTCATAGATTTATTTATTTGATTCCAACTTTTCATTTTTGTTGTCCAATCATTTCATTTTATTTTTTCATTTATATTATTATGATATATATTGAGATTCTCAATGAGGCTTTGTTATTTGTTGAAGGAAATAAACTTTTTTCCAATCCTTATGTCTACTATGAGATAAGTTATGTGACAAGATTGAATTATATCTTGTACATATTAAATGATAATTGTTGACGTATTAATTGTATATTAAAATTTAACCTTATTCTGAATGGCTCTAATTATTTCATTATGTTTACAATGCCACTCAAGCAGTGATACTTTTATTTATCATCTATTTTCAGCAATATTTTAATAGTTTATGATCATGGTAAGAATATGATTGGCAAGATCTTCCACACTTTTGCTCCCACATTCAAATATTCATGGAAGCAAGGAAGAGAATATAAAATTGAAATCTCACTAAATATAGGTTAATTTCACTTTTTGCGGTGGGTAATGAAGATTATGCACTCTAAACATTGCTTGATATCCCTTAAATTTAGCATTTAATATGTCCCAAAAAATTCTTGAAACTATCAATTTTGAATGTAAACAATTAGTTGGATTGTAAAAATTATATATTAAAAAAATATATTTTAAATTTCTAGGATTATAATGTCACGAAATATTGAAAATAGAGAATAAGAAGAATGCAATTTTTTGATAAATGATTGAGATTAATCTTTATTGATTTAATTCAAATTCAAAAAGTGTTATTTTCGTCCATATAGTGTACCTTACACTAATACTCATAAAATGAAGGTTTTGAGATGATTCCCACTTTTAAAACTCAATATAAATATAAATCAATATTTAAAAAGAGGAATTTGCCTTAAATTTTGTAAATTATATTTACTAAAACATGATTTTGGATATTGCAAAGGTATTCAGTCTTTTCAATTATTTCTGTCTAATCTTTTTATTATTTTATTTATAATATCGTAAACTTTAGAAAGGAGTTTGGAAGTAGAATAATACCGCCAAAGTAATAGTGCTTTCATATAGATATAATCAAAGTAATACATGGTCACTTAAAAATCCATATTCTTTATATGGTCGTTTTATATGGTCAAACGAGAGAATAGATAGGCAGCGTCGCTTAATATAGCATGGAGGCGGCAGAGGCGAGGAAAACATTTAATGATCTAGCAACCTTTGCAGGTTTGAGGGGCGATACCGAGTTGAGAACCAGCAACGTCGTACGCTACACGGAAGTTGCGCTGCTGGTAACTCCCAAATATGGACAGTCCTGAATCCGAGGTGCTCTTTGGAGGAGGAGCGAAAGCTAAGCATCTCACCGACCCCTGCACATTCGCCTGAATCAGGTAGTTATCCGGCGGCAGAGCCACGTCCACATTCTTGTCGAAGTGCAGCGTGATCTGCGGCACAACCACATTCCCCGAAGGAAAATTGAAGCATGCGTCGAAGATCGAGTACTGCGCAGCTCGGCTGACATTGGAGAATTGGCGAACGAAAGAGTCTCTCACAGAAGAGTATGCGGGCTCCGCCAGGCGAGTGATGAAGGTTCCAGAGTCTATAATTGTCCCTCCCCCGCTCGAATCGTCCATCGCGGGCACCGACACACGATCGTCGCCAACGGAGACAGCGATCAAGGCAACGTAATAGAAGGAAGGATGGGCAGAGCTCGTCAAGAGGGACGTAAACTGCATCCCACTGGAGGATGAGAGGGCCGATTTGCCGAGTTCAAGGCAGCCTGTGGACGTAGAAGAGGGGATGCAATAAGAGAAGGTTTTCTCGAACAGATTGGCCGTCTGCGAAACAAACGAGATCGACCTCCTCCCAAACCCGACCAAACCGGGCGCCGAGGTGATAAGTCCCGTCCGAGATTCCGAGCAGCCGAAAATAAAATCCGGCATCGTTTGCGAAGCGACGGCCAGCGTGTCGGTGGAGAGATCCTCGGTGACCTGTGAGCCGTCGCCGTAGGTCTGCGTGAAGCTGCAGTTGTAATTCCCGCAGTTTGGGCTGCTGCCGAGTGCCTGACACGCGTCGGAAGAGCAGCTCAGGTATTTGAAGGTGGGTGACTTGGAAGGGTCGAACACGTCACCAGTGCAATCGGGGCAGGCGGCGCAGGGAATCCAGGAGACGTCACTGCCCGTGTCGACCACCGTATAGAATCTTTGCGGGGGAGTGCCGAAGCCCAGATTGATTATGTAGCTTCCGCTCTTTACAGCCAGCTGAACGTCGGCATCCTCTTGTGTCGTAAATTGTGCCGATCCTTGGGTTATTGCTTGGTAGCGCGGATCGTCGCCTTTGATTGAGTCCAGCAGTGCGCTCAGCCACGTGGAATTTTTGTTGTGGAAAGGAGAGCAGTTGGCTTGGACGTGCATCAGAGGAATGCTTGTGCTCGATTTCCTTGGCTGAGCTGCAGGGCACTCTCCCTCCGCCTGAGACTCCTCGGGACTGAATAGTGCGGGACTTACTCTTACAAGCTTGCTGCTCTGGCCGGCTAGGCCAGAGCACAGTAGCAGAACAAGTAAAAGATGAAATGTTGCCATCTCTTTTCAAATGAGAAATCCAGAAACGGAAGATGATTTGAGAAGAGGGAAGGAGCTTGTGCTTGATAAAGCGGTGGAAGCACCGTGTTGTGGACCCAAGTGGAAATTTCTTTGAAGATGATTTTGTTTTATATTCCCTGTATAATTATTGGCTTGACTTGACTCGGGGCCTTGAGTCTTTCGCCGATAATTGCGGTAGATGGTCCCCGCGACATGCCTTTTGGACAACAACGAAGAATATCTTGGCTCTATTCTCGCATTCTAAAATCTAGCGCTGGAAGTAAAGGATTGATTGGTATAGCCAACCTTTCGCGTCACGTCACATACATGATTTGCGCGTAAAACATTGACTTCAAACGAGGCTTGCAAATTTGCATCGGCACCGGCTAGGGTGCAACATATTTGCACCGTGCCGTTTGCGTTTCCGTCAGTCTCCCCACTCCTCTGACGGCTTTTTCGACATGCACGCTTTCAACTCTCCCGTACTCTGTTGAAAGTGCTGGACTTTCTGACATGTACTTTTACATCCCTCTTTTATTATTATGATGTTTATATTATTTTGTTTTTGTAAATTGTAAATGTTTAAATGAGTAGAATATGTATTTTATTTTTATTTTAGATAAGTAAAAAGATTTTAGATACATATTTTTAATGTAAATTTTAAATTTTAAAAATATAGAAATAAGATAAAAAAACATTTATTTTAAATAAGTAAATTATCTATAAAAAAATTTGAATTTTTTAAAATTTATTTATTTATTATTATTATTTTTTAATTAATGGATAAGAAATCGAAGCCACAAAATTTGAATATCTTAATTAAAATGGGAGATTAAAAAAATTCAATAATTTCTTATATTTTATAATCACATTATTATCAATATATTATAAAATTTAACAATTTTTTATATATTATTAAATAAAAAATACTTTACCAATAAGTAAATTTTAATATATTTAAGATTTCTAAAAATCTTTCATTTATTTTATAAAATTTAATTTATTAATTTTATTTTATTATATATTCTATGTTTGTGTACTTGTGACTCTTTTTTTTTTTTTTTTTTTTTTTTATCTTTATACTATAGTTGTGCATCATCTTTAATTTTGAAATAATCATAATGTTAAGATATTAGATCATGACCATTAGCTATGTTAATTTGTTACGTTATTATTCAATTTTATTTTTTAAAAATTATAAATGAATTTATTTATAATTTTGTCAAATAAATTTTTTAATTGTATGTTGGGCCTATCAATCACTATAATTATTATACTCATATGCATTTATTGGATGTCAGAGATTAATGAACATGAGCATAAAGTTTTTACTTTTTTCACATTTATTTCACTATATTATGTTATAGTTATTTCATGAATGTTCCATTCAGATTTCTTTACCCATATCTTATTTTCATGATAAATTACAGTGTGTGCTACGAGATTGAAATATCAATAATATTTAAAAATTTATTCTAATATTTCGTTCACTAATTGATATATTTTACTTGGTTTTTAAAATTTTAAAATTAAAAGTCACCTTATCATTGAGTTTAATCTATCCACATTCTAATTAATATAATTTTTTTTTCTTATAACTATTTTACTTATATTTATTTAATTACTATATTTCAAAAATTTAAAACTTACAACAAT
This sequence comes from Cupressus sempervirens, assembly GCA_028749045.1. Classification (NCBI taxonomy): domain Eukaryota; kingdom Viridiplantae; phylum Streptophyta; class Pinopsida; order Cupressales; family Cupressaceae; genus Cupressus; species Cupressus sempervirens. The sequence goes on from CM053790.1 coordinate 319,660,103, forward strand.
ATAAAAATCAAAATAATAATCTATTTTAATATCTAAAATAAAATAATTATTTTCATATTATATACTTCTTTAAAATATATTTTATTAAATTTATAATTAATTAATTTAATAATATATAAAATTATTTCATTATGTTTTATAATATATTAACAATAATTTAAATTGAATTTCTCTATCTTCCATTCTAAGTAAAATACTTAAATTTCACTAAAAGAAAATTACTTCTCCAAAAAAAATTATTCTATCATTATATTTTAAAAATTAAAAAATTAAAAAATATATCTAAAATCTTCTTTGAAACAATTTTAACGTACAATGTGTCTCACAAACATGATTTCTAATTCATTTAAGATGAGGACTCTCACTCCTCTAATTCATTTCACTCCTTTAATTCCTTTAACATGATCATTCCTCTAATTCTAATTAATCTAATTAATTTAACACTAATTCTTTTAGAATGATCACTCCTCTAATTTTATTTCATTTAAGTCATGTTAATAACACGAGTATTAAAAAATAATACGAATATTAAAAAAGGTGAAGTGTTAAATAACATGAGTAATAAAAAAGGTGAAAGTAATATTAAATAACATGGCTAATAAAAAAGGTGAAAGTCATATTAAACAACATGAGTATTAAAAAAAGTGAAAGTCGTGAATATTATAAAAGGTCATTCTTTAGTGTTAAAAGGTCAACTTAAATTCAATTTAAAAGAGACTTCAACTTATTCATTTAATCTATCTAATTCATCTAAGTCATTTAACATGAATACTAAAAATGAATACCAACTTATTCATTTAATCTAATTCATCTAAGTCATTCAAAGACTCGCACTCCTCTAATTCATCTAATTCACCTAAGTCATTTAATTCATCTAAGTAATTCCTTCATTTAAGATTACGACTCTCACTCCTCTAATTCATCTAAGTCATTTAATTCATTTAAGTACTAAAATGTGACTTCCACTCCTCTAATTCATCTAAGTCATTTAACATGAAAATAAAATACAAGTAAAGGAATCCCAAATCTAAAGTGGAACATTCATGAAATAACTATAACATAATATAGTTAAATAAATGTAAAAAAAGTAAAAAATTTATGCTTGTGTTAATTAATCTCCGATGTCCAATAAATGCAATAATGCAATAGACAATAGGTTCAGAATTTAAGAATAATAATTATAGTGATTGATATGCCCAAATACAATTAAAAAATTCATTTAATAAAATTCTAAATAAATTTATTTATAATTTTTTTAAAAATAAAATTGAATAATAACATAACAAATTAACATAGCTAATGACGATGATCTAATATCTTAACATTATGATTATCCTTCAAAATTAAAGATGATGCACAATTATAGTATAAAGATAAAAAAATAAAAATTCAAAGAGTCACAAGTACATAAACATAGAATATATAATTAAATTAAATTTTATAAAATAAATGAAAAATTTTTAGAAATCTTAAATATATTAAAATATACTTATTGATAAAGTATTTTTTATTTAATAATATATAAAAAAATTATTAAATTTTATAATATATTCATAAATAAATTCATTTATAATTTTTAAAAAATAAAATTGAATAATAACGTAACAAATTAACATAGCTAATGGTCATGATCTAATATCTTAACATTATGATTATTTCAAAATTAAAGATGATGCACAACTATAGTATAAAGATAAAAAAGAAAAAAGAAAAAAGAGTCACAAGTACACAAACATAGAATATATAATAAAATAAAATTAATAAATTAAATTTTATAAAATAAATGAAAGATTTTTAGAAATCTTAAATATATTAAAATTTACTTATTGGTAAAGTATTTTTTATTTAATAATATATAAAAAATTGTTAAATTTTATAATATATTGATAATAATGTGATTATAAAATATAAGAAATTATTGAATTTTTTTAATCTCCCATTCTAATTAAGATATTCAAATTTTGTGGCTTCGATTTCTTATCCATTAATTAAAAAATAATAATAATAAATAAATAAATTTAAAAAAATTCAAATTTTTTTATAGATAATTTACTTATTTAAAATAAATGTTTTTTTATCTTATTTCTATATTTTTAAAATTTAAAATTTACATTAAAAATATGTATCTAAAATCTTTTTACTTATCTAAAATAAAAAAAATAATACATATTCTACTCATTTAAACATTTACAATTTACAAAAACAAAATAATATAAACATCATAATAATAAAAGAGGGATGTAAAAGTACATGTCAGAAAGTCCAGCACTTTCAACAGAGTACGGGAGAGTTGAAAGCGTGCATGTCGGAAAAGCCGTCAAAGGAGTGGGGAGACTGACGGAAATGCAAACGGCATGGTGCAAATATGTTGCACCGTAGCCGATGCCATTTGCATCTACCAAGCAACCAAGGGTGCAGTTGTGTCCACATATCTATCAATACAATAATATTTTTGTATTGCCTACATTGTGGTTTGATCTCCCTAAGAAAACCTACCTAAACGTCTTGCTTTATGAGAGCAGCTTAATTTTATTTAAAATATAATTTTACATTTTTTCATTCTTTGTTTGATCAACTTTTTTAATCTTTTAAAATGAAAAACTTAACAAACAACAAAAATTATTAAATAACAAAATAAATATCTCACACAAATATTTCATACAACATGAAAATACAATTTCCTAAAACATTTCTTCCTTCGATGAATTTGGGAAATTGCATAATCTAGAACAAATGTTTCTATTGGTTTGTTCTTACATGTAATGTGAATTCTCAAGACTCTACAACAATCAATGTCATTAGGAAAGGAAAGAAAGAAGAAAACTTTGTGAAATTCTTACATATAAGATTTCTTCATTTTTCTTCAATTTTCAATCAGTCCTTTTTCTATTCATATTTAAAGTTGTCATCTTATGTAAATTACAATCACCAACTTCTTTGTCAACTAATTATGACTCCAATTTGAATTGTCGGATTGGTTAACCAATCATGTTAACCACATACAAAAATTGAACTTTGAACAAAATGAAGTTTCCAGATTTAGACGTCCAGTTTTGAATTTTGAGTTAGAGTTTTAGCACTCAACTTCATTATCCTATTTTATAACCAATGTATCTATTGTAAAACATTAAGTTGAATCATATAGTAGAATATAGTTGAAAAGTTGAATAATATAATGAATGGTCTTTTCTATTAGATCTTTGTTTTATGAACTCTATGTTATGCTTCAACATCTTTGTTTTGTAACATGGTATTAGAGCATTCTAAATTCCTAATATTCTTGACAAATGAAATACTAATTAGTTTTCTTTTGGTTTAAATTTATGCATGCAATCTGATGAGAGTTGCATAAAAGACTTCATATTGTTATCATTCCAATATCATTTATTTTATTTGAACATTAGTATAAATGATATTTTTAAGATGTACTTCATTTAATTTTAATATGTTGAATTAAAAGATTATATAATAATAATTAAGTATATTAAAGGTGGATAGATATTATGAGTTGTGTAGTAAGTGTGATTTAAATCATATTTATGTATGAATTTTTTATATAGAAAAATTAGTTGTATATTTTGTCCAATATGTTATGGAATACTAATATCATTATCTAGTTTTATTATAAGAAAAGTTTTTTTTTTAAAAATCTTGATTAAACCAAAAAGTTCAAATAATTCTCCAATAATTGAGCTCATGCTAGATTAATGCAATTGAAGTAAGTATTACAATTGAATAAAATGATTTAACTATACATAGTTATTGTATTGAAAATGGATAGAGAAAGTATATGCAACCAACAAAAAATTCTTTTAGATACCATTTTATCATTTGAAAACCCACAAAAACAACATTAGATTTTTTTATTTTTTTTTGTATTATGCTTATAGGTATCTTTAGCATCTATAATAATTAAGTGTAGTGAATGCAAAAAATAATATAAACATAAAAAATGTACATGAAATTTTTACTCAAGATATGTCTGGAGTGGAAATTGTTGATGTAATTTTTATTCCATCACAACATGCAAAGTCAAATACTATACATTTTTAGGTGAAACATTAACCATCTAATTCTATCTTGAATAAAGTTATCTCTCATATCAAGCTTGCACTTTGAAGTTCCATTAATCTTGGATATTCACTTAGTAGATGTTGTAATACATTGGTAAATGCTTGGGGACTTACATTATTTCTCAACACATAATAATGTATTCCTAAAGATTTGGTATCACAATGTGCAGTAAAAATGTTGTTTGTTGGTTTATCATTCTTGATTTCCCCTAAGTGGATCAAGCATGGAAGATAGTGATGAAAGATGATGAATATGATCTTGCCAAGCTGCAAAAGTTTTAACTAGCAAAGAATCTGTCATCTATAAGAAAAGAAAAGAATCCAATGTGTAAATATGGATCACTTGTTGTATGCATTTTATTTTATATCTAGAAGTAATTTTTTGGTGTTGGTGATATTTTTTGGGTGTTGACATAAAGGTCAATTTGTCTATTAGTGACTCAACACTTAGTCAATTGGTTACATTTCTATTGAGCTCTATAGTTGCTACCCAACTTATCATTTAGTTGTTCTTGAGCTAAGTAGTCATAATATAGTGTCTACTGAGCACTTGAGTCAATTTGCAATGTTTGTTGAGCTACATAATGTTTATCAAGCTTTAGAGACAATGCTCAGTGCAAACTGAGCATAGTAGAGGCTACCATGCTAGTAAATGGAAGTGAAGAAGATCGTAGCATTAACCAAGCTATGTAGTGTTAATCAAGTCCAACAATGTCTACCAAGTTCATAGGGTTAATGAAGCAGATGTAGTGTTGACTGAGACATGTACAATGTCAACCAAGTGATCTAGTTGTTAGTGAGTTTCTTAGAGTTCACCGAGTCATAGAGTGCTGACCAAGTTCAAGCTAGTTGGAAGTGATTAGTGTGGACTGAGCTTCAAGTTCAATCGAGTGCCAAAGATTATTGAGCATTGATAGTGTATGTGGTGTATCAGAACATCACTGATTTTGTCTTTAGAACCCAAGTTACAACAGTTGGGCTAACTTTGCGAATTATGGTGAAATTAGTATTTTAGCTAATTACAATTAGTTATGATTTGGATTGGTATATATGTAATACATTGGATTATATCCAAAAATGTATGTGAAGAGAATATGATGAGCACAAGTGTGAATAAGGGAATATGTAAAGAAGGCTACAAGCACTATAAGGGACAAAAAAGATTTATCTATCATAGTTAGGTGATCATTGCAATAGAATAAATCTCAACCAACAAATTAGAGTTACAGATCAGAGATCAACCAATAGTTCATCCTAACAAGTGTATCAATTAAATCCTTTAACAAGGTAGACTTAATAATCTTTGCTAAATCTCCTAACCAAGTGCATACTTCATTGTATGTTTGTAAATCTTTTTAAAGGTAGACCTCACAATCCTTATTACTCCTAATAGGGAAGATCACCAGAAGTGGTCAATTCTAAGCCTTAATAGGTTAATTTTATACTATAGTACTAAAGATTATGGGTATCGTCCCCACCCTAGCTTTACTTTCTAATTGAAAGATTTTTGGATTACCATATTTTGTGTAAAAGTGTTATGAATGTTTATTTGCATTCTTTCTTTGACACATGCAATTATATAAGAATATTATATGAAGGATTAATTGATGAAGTAAGATAAAGTTTTATTGGTTCCTAATTCACCCCTCCCCTCTTAGTAACCTTGCTACCTTATATTTTCAACAATTGGTATCAGGGCTCTTTTGGTTCTCATATCAGGAGTTTAACAACTTGAGAAAAGATTAGAGGCAATGGAGGTATACAAGCTAGATAAGGCTATTGATAATGAAAAGTTGAATCTTGAATTGGCTATTAGGCAACTGAAGAAAGAAAAGGAGAAAATCTCTCAACCATTGAAAAGAAGGGAAGATCTTGTAGTACAAATGAATAACAATCTCCACACTAAAGAAAGAATTGAAGATATATATCCAAAAATAAATTTAGATGAAGCTGATGAAGCAATCAAAGACCTATTAGAAAAGAATTTCAATCTTCAAGAAGAAGTCAAAAAGCTGAAAAGAGAACAAGAAATTCAATCAATCAGATTATGTAAAGTCATGGAAGAAAAGCCAAAGCCAAAGAAGAGATAGAAGAAAAGAACAATGATATTGAACATCTATCCCTTCAACAAGAAAACTTCATTAATCAATTCTCACCAATGCAATTGAAGAGCTTATGAATCTAAGATTAGAAAATGAAAGACTACAGAATGATCTCAACACTTAAAAGAAAACGTATGAAAGAATGATGAAATCTTAGGAAAGCATGAATCAATTGAATGAAAAAAGTCAGTATAAACACAAAGGCAAAGCTAGAGTAGGATACATAGAAGAAGGTGAATCATCTTAGCAAGGAGCTACAAAGAATAAAAGACCTAGTCACAATTGTTGTGGTAAAATAGGTCTTTTATCAAACAAATGTTGAAGTAACCTAAGTTTGAAGATAAATGTCACAACTATAAGAAACAAGGACACAAATCTTCAAAGTGCAAAACAAAGCAACGAAACCCAATAGAACAAATTGTGAAAGTAATATTTGGATAGGATTACAACACATGGTGTAGATGTCACTACTATGGTGAATTTGGGCACATTAGAGAAAACTATGTAAAACATCATATGAGGAAAAGAGATACTACTGAGAGATGTTTTATTTGTACAAAAATTGGACATCTTGCCAAGAATTGTATGAACCCAGGTAGAGTTGAAGATGAAAAGAAAGCTGAAGTTGACAATATTAGAAAGCAAATGAGGCAACAATGGGTACCAAAATCTCCAAAGATGAAAACTAGGATTTTGAAGTGAATGACATCCAAGTCAATGAGTTGGATAGTAACTTCAAACATTTGAACTTAGTTCCTTATGGAGATAACTAGAATTGAGAATCATAAAAAGTAATATAATTTCAGTTTTAGCTAGCAAGCAAAATGATCTAGTCAACATTGAAAATGCATAGGGATCACCGAGCATGATGATAAGGAGACCTTACTAAGCAAGGTCGGGTCACAAGACCTTATCAAGTAAGGCTAGGTTGCATATTGTTGTTGACACAAATTGGTAGTTGCTACCGAGTGATGGTGACTCTACCAAGTTGTAGATGTCTCATGAGCATTAATGAATAAACTAAGTGAAGGGTAGCCTATCACTGAGCGAGTATGCAACAAAAAGCATTAATGACTATTGAATAAGGGAAATTCATTAAAAGGATGAAATTGAAGGCATTATTTTTATTGGAAATTTCTAGAGTTATTTGTGTTGAGAAATTTAATCCCCTAAGTGAATTGAGTATTGTTGTTGAAGAATTCTAAATGTTTTCAGAAATCCTATCAAGCATCGCATCTTCAAGCAACAAAGAAAATAAAGGTTCTAAAATGTTGATTCATGGAGTTGACTCCAAGGCACCTAATTTCAAGTTGAGTTTAGCAATTGCAGAGGCGCTCAACCCAACTAGTACATAGTCACAAATTTTGAGTGTCTTAAATGTTGATTCGTGGAGTCAACTACAAGGTCAAATGATCAAACCTTAGGAAATATTAAAATAATTAAATTAATTGCAATTTGATCAAGGAAAATGATTTGAATTGATTTAATAAAACATTATGATGCATTGATTTAGGAAATTGATAAATTGAAGAATTGGGGCCCATAGTCTAGGCGACCATTTTAGGGTGCATACATTTGCCCCTCTTTGACTAATGTGTGACCATTTTAGGAACACATTTATTCAAATAATTTAGTTGAAGTGTGAGGTCAATTTGGGATCACAAAACAACACATATGTGTGGTCTACTTAGAAACGCATAGGACAAAGAATAACACTTTTGATAACAATTTTGCCTTGACAAAGACAAGTTTGTCCCAAGTGGAATAGAGATTGATAAAGCTAAATCAAGGATTGAAGTTTGATAGGTACTTACCCCTCATGATCAAAATTGAAATGAAATAGAGGAGAAATAGAAAATTGATAAATCTGATCAAATCAAACTAAAAGATAAGGTTCTTTGATGTAAGATGAAACATATAAGGATCGCATAACCAAGGTAGTTCATCAAGCATGAAAGATTATTCCCTAGAGCTAAATTAGGAGAAAATAAGTCTGGTGAAAGCAAATTGAAGATAGAAGTTTGGAAGAGGTGGAAATAAATGGAAAGAAGAAAGAGAATTTTCCTCAAGAAAGAGAATGTCTCAAAATTAATCAATTGTTTAAGATAGAAAATTTTGATTGAGATCATGAAAGAAGATAAGGAAATGAAGATCAAGACATGCCCACAATTGATTAAAATTCCACAAGAAAGATGAAGGAAAACCCTCTCAAACTCATAATGCAACCTAAAAATGAAGTCTAATTATGCAAGCTACATGAAAATGCAAAGATATACTTGTAATAGAGTAACTATAACATAGGATTTTGTATTCATCATTCATTAGATAATTTCAAGGAAATTATTTTCATCATTAGGCCATTATTGACGAACATCAAAAATCTCACTAGTCATAAACACAACTATGAAGGTATGAATGTGATTTGTATTAGATTGGAATGTGGAAAGATTTTAACATAAGCATCAAAGAGATAATGGTCAAGATGACTTTGATGTTAGCTTAACCAATTTAATGTAGCAAAACCACTCTCATATCAAGGCATAGGTGTCAAGATGACCATAAGAATAGCTATGCAAAAATAGTCAAGGATCAAATCTCCTAAGTGTTTCAAGGGGACAACAAGAGGCACTCTAGAGTTTCAAGACCACACCCACAAGTAGAAAGCAAATAAAAACATGCCCCATGTCCAAGTCCTCTAGCTATACATATCAAAGAGACTTATTAGACAAGAACACTCAATGAAAATCAATAACAGTCAGCACACAAAGTAAAGATCAAGACATAGCTCAAGAATTAAGTGTTTGTGTTTAAAAATCTAAGTGTGTTAACTAGTACTGAGTTCCAAGGATAAGGATCAAATGCTTGCAAGTAGGTGAGATCACATAACAAAATTGCGTAGGATGAAACCAAAAAGTATTTATTCTCATGAGAGATGGATTCATGTTGAATGACTACTCATGAAACATGGGTCAATGAGTTTGACTCAAAAATCACACAGTTAAATCCTGATAGCAATATCACAATTTGACTTGCTATGGAAATTATCTCCTAATTATCAATTAGGTTAATACATTATTTTATTATTTCTTTGGTGAGACACTTAGGCGTTTGTGTAATCTTCTAAGTTGTCATGTTGACAACACTAGAGTAAGCAACTCTAATTCAACACATGGTGTCTACAACACTAGAATTTACATAATTAACTAAGTTTTCATGAAGACAACATAGTTATTCACACTCCTATTTTAGCACATGGTCTCTACAACATAATTTTACATGATACACCCTTGTAGGCTTATCCTCTCATAATCACACTTACTCATGTGCTCAATAGAGGATAATCCACTCCTAGTGGACATGTGCTTAGTTGCGAGGCTTATCATAATGCTAACTCGTAGACATTCTAGGTGCATCTTAGAGGCCCTTATATTTAGGCTCTCCTAACTTGTACTTACAGATCAATCAATTACATTGAATTGAATATCATATTCTTACTATGATCATACTCTTTTGGTCTACTATTGTGCTTTTGCTTGAGTTCCTTGGTCTTAGGTGAATTTTTTCCTAAGGCAAATTCTTACAAATAGATTATGAGGAGACTTATCCTCTAGTGACTAGAATAGAAGTAGTAAGATTATTCCTAGTCTATGTAGCATAGAAGAAATTCAAAGTGTATTAGATGGATTTCAAGTCAACATTTCTAAATGGAGAACTTGAAGAAGAAGTGTACATTGAGCAATTTGAAGGAAGTCCTTTGATAGATGACAAGGTCATAGTATGCAGATTGAGGAAAGTATTGTATGGCTTAAGGAAAGCATCCAGAACTTGGTATGTAAGGTTGGACAAGCACTTGAAAAAGCTTGGATATAGAAAAGGTATGACAAATAGTAATCTCTATTGAAAAGAAATTAATAATGGTTGAATGTTTTTGGTAATATATGTTGATGATATCATATTTGGAGGAAATGATAATGAAAATGAGAAGTTTTCTAAGGAGATGAAGGAAGAATTTGAAATGAGTATGATAGGAGAGATGAAATATTTTCTAGGATTATAGATCATACAAAATAAAAAATAAAACTTTATCTCTTAGACTAAGTACTTGAAGGATTTACTAAAAAGTTTTGGTTTGGAAACATGCAAACCCATTGGAAAACCTATGGTAACTGGACACAAGTTATCTACAAAGGATTAGACACATACTGTTGAGCAAAAAAGTATAGATCTATGATTGGAGGATTACAATATATGACTCACACAAAGTGGGATATAGCAAATGCAGTTGGAATTGTTGCAAGATTTCAAGATGATCCTAGAGAAGTACATTATGTAGTAGTCAAAAGGATATTTAGATATCTAAAGGGAACATCTGAATTTAGATTATGGTATGATAGATCTAATGATTTCACTCTAAGTGATTATATTGATGTAGATTGGGAAAGTAGTATGGATGACAAAAAGAGCACTAGTGGTGGAGCCTTGTTTCTTGGAGGAAGATTGGTTTCTTGGCTAAGAAAGAAGTAGGATTGTACATCACAAAGTACAACAAAATTAGAATATGTTGCAACAACAAACAATTAAAATCAGGTCATTTAGATGAAGTAGATGTTGAAGGATATAAGTGCAGAAATCAATGATCCTATTGTGATACATTATGGCAACACAAGAATGGTAAATACATCTAAGAATCTAGTGTTTTATTCTAAGACCAAGCACATTTCTATTAAGTATCATATGTTGAGAGAGAAAGTTGTAGAAAAGGAAATTATATTGGAGTATATGAGAACTAAAGAGAAGATTGCAGATATATTCACCAAGCCTTTTCCCAAAGAGACTTTTGAGTATTTAGGAGGTATGCTTGGGTTTATGCCCCTTCCTACATCTAAGTAAAAGATGCAAGAGTACATAAGTCTAGTGTAACACAACACAATTATAGTCTAGACTAAATGTTGATGCTTCCTCTATGGGGGAGTATCTGTGATGGATAGAGTCATCTAGGATTCTTGTTGGATGTCATTTTGAATAGTGTCTTTGGATACTTGAGCTAAGTAAGAATTAGTTGTTGTAGAGCTTGTTTAGTAAAGTTGGTTGCTAAAACATTTACAATGATGTCAATGGCGGAGAAGTTTGGCATGAAAAACAATAAGAATAATAGTTGGAAAATTTTGGTAGCATAATAGTTGGAGAAGTTCGACATGAGTATAGTATGTTAAAAAGAAGTACAACATGGAATGATAATTTGATAGAAAGCACATTACGATATATCAATTGGGGAGAATAATTGATGAAGAGAATTTCAAAAGATGAAAATTCTTTTGTTGGTATTCTTGGAACTAGATTTTTTTCATCTATGTTGCCATCAATGCCAGAGGGGGAGATTGTTACAAGAATGAATGTTGATGATATTCCTATGGGGGAGTATTATAGATATGTTACTATGATGATATGTTACATTCATGACTAAGTTTTTCATTGATGTCAACATAGTAGTTTTTTGTGGTATCTGATAGAAGAACAATGGAAAGATCAAGTTGGTATAGATAGCTAGTTGAGTATTATAACTATCTAAGATTATGAGAGATACTTTTGAGTATTTGGTATATGAAATTAATTTTGGAAGAAGAAATGATAAGTCTAGAAGAAGTTATGAAAGTTTTGGTGATGTCTATTTTGAGATAGAGTTTATAGAAACATGTTCTATTAAACTTGTTATATCTCTTAGTAGAGTTGATATTCTGAAGGTTGAGGTTGATCACATGAAGAAGACATGTTGATGATGATGTGGATAAGTTCACTCATCATAATATTTTGTGTATAGAAAGTTATTCAAGTTGCAAGGTGAAAGATTAATGTTATCACTAAGTGTAACATGCCCTTAATGTGGCCCTATAATAATTAATTGAGAAGGTCTAACTATAAGAATTTGCCATAGGGCGAAATCACCCAAGATCAAGAAACTCAACCATAAGCACAAAATAGACCAAAGCATGATCAGAATAACAATATCAAATTGTATTCATGTAATGTCATATACATACACACTAGGAGTTCCTATATATAAAGGCCTCTAAGATGCATCTGGAATGTCTCTAGAATGAGCTAGAAGATAAGCATTACAACTAAGCATATGTCCATCAAAAGTAGATTATCCTCCATTATGCATGAATGTACATTCATCAATGAGATGATAAGTATGAAAAGGTTTATTTGTATAGAGATTTTGTAGACACCATGTGCTTAATTTAGATGCCAACTCCTATGTTGTAGACACCATGTGCATAAATTAGAGTGCTAACTCATGTGTTGTCAAAAAGACAACTCATAAGAGTAAACATACTCCTAGGTGTCAAACTAATAAATAATAAAATAATGAATTTTCCCAAGTAAACTTAAGTAAAGTGTAATAAGTAAATGCTTATTTACACCAACATGCCCCCTTAAGTGAAACTTAGGGGAATGGACTTAAGCTTACGAAAGCTAGGATGAAAATGCATGATGGGTCCTAGCTACTAGGCCATGTTAGGTACCCATGTACAAAAGTAATGCAATCTCTCAAAAAATGGAGAAAGAGGGAAAACCTCATGGGAAAAATCTTCCCCCAAAAAGAGAGATGAAAATACAAGATGCATGGATAGATGGAGTAAGCACGACCCCCCCATTACACCATGCATCATGTATATACAATAGAGAAGTATGAGAAGGACAAAACCCCATAAGAGGAAAATATCCCCCCCATAAAAGAGAAGGAGAAGAAGAAGAAGAAGGAAAAGAAGAAGAAGAAAAGAGACAAGGTAGTCCCTCCCCAAAATGTAGAATGTTGATCAGTGATAGTTGCTCCAGGATGAATGTAGAAGCTGATCCATGATTGTTGAATAATGTTCCTCCCTTTAGGAAAAAACAATGTCATAGGTACATATGAGATGTTTCCCCAATGTGTAGAGAGAATCCTAAAGATGAATGGTGTCTCTAAAAATTGCTCAACTATCCCTATTTTGATAATGACAATAGCCCCTTCCAACATTGCTAAAGAAAACATGTTCAGATCTAGCAAGGATGAATGTAGAGCATATCCCAAAGAACCATGTGTCTCCTCAAATGATAAAGAGTCCTCCTACAATTGTTGTACATAAGGATCCACAATCATATCAACCTTATAAGATTGATCATGTAGAGAATTGACAAGAGGGTTAGAGTGTTCCCTCGCAACAACTGAAGAAGGATCTTCTTCATCAAAGAGAAGATGTATATCATCAATGATGCCTTTCAAATTTCATATGCATGACTCCACAAACTAACCTGAAATATCTATTATGTAGTTGTCCTTTGATGTTGGAACTGGAAGACAAGGTGTACCCAACTATACTGAATTACATGGACCTATCACTGTAGCAATGTATGCATGTGGAATGTGTTGACGTTGTGACCTTGTTCTACATTTGTCAATAGGATTCCCAACCAATGAACCTATTGAATCACTATCACTGTTGTCACTATCATTTTCCATAATTTATGAAGTATGGAGAGGATTAGAGGATAAGCTAGGTGAACTTTCCTCTGTTATAAATCTTTAAATAACTAAGAGGGGGGGGGGGGGGGGGGGGGGTGAATCAGTTATCCAAGGTCCAATTATGTCCAATACAACTTTTTCTACAAATCCTTAATAGCACATAACTAAAATTATCATACATGCAATTGAACATTAAACAACCATGAAAAGTAAACATGCATCACACCATAACACTAAGGATTTGATAACCCAAAAAACCTCCAAAAATAAGAAGGTAAAACTGGAGTGGGGATGATATCCACAAAATAACTGTGTAATTGATTTCAACCACTTCTGATGGTCTGCCCTATTAAAGGCTACAACACATTGTTAAATGTGACCTTGTTAAAGGATTTAAAAATATTCAACTTGGAATGTCACCCTGTTAAAGGATTTACATAGAGCTATTAGGCTCACCCAAGTCCATGGGATTTTTAGTCACCTTTTCAAAAGAATCTTTCATCCCTCTCTAAGGATCTCCTATCCTCCTCCTAAGGATCTCTTTATCCTTCTCTTAAGGATCTCTTTATCCTTCTCTAGAGGATCTCTTTATCCTTTTCCTAAGGCTTATCCACCTAGAAATTTAGGGTTTCAATATCTAATACAATGGTAAGAAAGTATTAGAAGGGTTTTGACCTGATATAGATTGCAACTTCAACCTTATAGATTTTAGATTGCTATTTAATCCTTTTCGTTGCTTGGATTTCCTCCCTTGCAGTGCTAATAGCTTGTTCACCCTTCAAGATCTATCTCCTTGAGTTCTTCCACTCATTATGCCAATGCAATCTCTGGTTACTCGATCAATTCAGAGTCTTGATGCTCTGTTCTTACTCCTCTTGGCTTCTTCGCATGATTACACTTATGACCAACTCCCTCTTATGCATGCACACTTGATCTCTATCCTGTAACTCCTTATAAAGAAGTTTTGTTCTCGATTTCCCGCTCAAATCTCCCTCTCCAACTTTAGGGTTTCAATGGATTAGGTAGGATACAATGTATCTATCCCATATCTTGTTTCTATCTAGAAACTTCATGATAAATCCATTAGCATTCACCAAAAATGTTTTACATAGTGTTCTGTGTTACCAGCTCATCACTCTTATCTTCTATTTGGTTCACAAAATTCTAGATAACTACCATGTTAGCTCAGATCTGGCAAATCTTTGACTTTTCAAAATAATGCAGCAACTCAACATCATTGGTTTACTAATGCTCAACACCTTCTATGTTACTTGGCTTCTTAATATTATTTACTGGTGCTTAACACCTATAGGTTGCTTAGCACCTAAAGATCACTTGACACACACTAAAGTTGAACTTTCTCGGCTTCAACTAAGAATCTATTTGGCACTTGATCTTCACTCAGCACCTGAAGGCTGTTCAACACCTGAAGATCACTTAGCACACACTAAAGTTGAACTTTCTCAGCTTCAACTGAGAATCTTTTTGGCATTAAATAGAACTTAGTTAATCCTTACATCATGTGTCTTAGTGTGTCCATCCTTTGTATCTTAGAGTATGTCATAATGCACTATTTCATCAATGGCTTAGCTGATCCTTATACTTCATTACAACATCATAACTTCAACCTTTCTCTAGGTACTCTAGTTACATCTTATTGATTGCCACCTCCTTGTCAATCAACCAATTGATAGTATTTGGATCACTTAAGCAATTGTCATTCCTGCAAGTGGCAAGTTTGACATCAATGACAAAACAATGATTGAAACATTCTTTACTAATTCCATTTCTCTTCATTCATGATCTTTTCAATCATTTCCAACATCCTCAAAGTGAACATTCCTCTCTATGAATATCTCATGAGTTTTGGGATCCATAAGTCTATATGCCTTAACACTTTCATCATATCTAATAAAAGCATAAGGCCTTTGTGGTCGTGCCTTGCACTCCCTTGAATATATGTGTGCACACACTGGACAACCAAAAACTCTAAAGTGTTTCACAACTAGTTTTATTATGTACCATTCCTCAAAATGAGTTATTCCATATAAGACATTATGAGGAGATATATTAAGGATGTGAATGGCTCTACTTAAAGCTTTGACATCAAGTGATGGATCAAGAGACTTAGCTTGAATCATGCAACTTGTCATTGAGTGAAGAGTCCTAATCCTCATTGCTGCAAAACTTGTCTTTTGTGGACTAAATGGTACATTATTATGAAGATCAATACCCTCAAGTTGAAAAAAGTCTCTAAGTCTTGAGTTTACATATCTACTTTCATTGTCCATATGAAGAACCTTGATGGCTTTATTTGATTACTTTTCAACATGTCTATTGAAGGCTAGAAACTTATCAAACACTTCATTCTTGTGATTAAGAAAGTAGACCCATGTGTAGCATGAAAAGTCATCAATGAAAGTGAAGACATAGCAAGCCTTGCTAATTGATGTCACTGAAAAAGGGCCTACTAAAACTATGTGAACTAACTCAAGAACAACTGATGCTTTCCAAGACTTCTATTTGTCAAACTTTTCTTCTACATGCATATCCAATGAACAAGTTGAACAATCACCTGTAGAAAAGTTGATTGTTGGTAGACCTTTGACTATATTTTTTGAGCTAAGTTGGTGAAGATAGTGGAAGGAAAGATGTCCATACCACTCATGACACAATTTACTTTGTGATATTGAAATTGTCAACAAGGCATGTGAAGGAGACTTAGGCACAAAGTGGGAGAAAGAATAAAGCCTCATGTCATGATTGACTTTACCCATTGCTACCAATGAATCATCTTAAGATTTCACACCATTATTGAATCAAGAAGGAACTCAAATTTATTGCCACCTCCATAGTGAGTGATTTGGTAAATTGAAAGGAGATTAGTGCTAAGGCTAGAAACATAGAGAATGTCTTTGAACTCTCCATTTTCCATCTCAACTTGTCCTTTCCCTTCAAATTCCACTTGTGTATTATTCCTTAGAAAAATGTGAGGTACCTTACACTGCTTCAATGAATAAAAGTATCCTTTTGAAGAACCCATATGATATGAGGCACCCAAGTCAAGAATCCATTCCCCTGAAGAACTTGAATTTACCATAAATGCTTGCCCTTTTCCCTATGAAGTGGATGCATTTGAATCCTTGGAAGAATTTGGCACATTGATTTTGTTCTTCCTAAGTAAGTTTTCCAACTCATCTATTCTCTTAGTCTTGCAATGATGCTCATCATGATTTGGTTTCTTGCAAAATGCACAAAATAATTTATCTTTCTTATTGTTCTTTCCCTTATTGCTGGAAGAAGAATTGCCTTGTTGTGAGGAGGAAGATTGTTGTGTTACTAATTGTGATTTTGGCTTCCACTACTTTTTCTTGATATTGGTAAAACCTTTTCCACCTTGGTTTGTTTGGTTCTCATTACTAGCCACCAATACTATAGACTTGGCTGACTTGAGAAATCTCATATCTATCAACTTGGATTTTTCCAATATCAATATTTTTGCAAATGCATCAAATGAAGGCTTAGTGAAGGCACTTCCCATGATCAACCTATAATTGTTGTAACTCAAAAAAAAAGATGCATACTCAGAAGGTAGCCTCTTCAAGATGTGATGAATCAATCTATCATCCTTTATAGGATTACCACAATCCTTAAGTAGCACTTTTAATTCACTGGCTTTGTTGACATAGTCTTGAATTGTGTCAAAATTCTGAAGATCCAAGAGAAGTAGATCATCCTCAATTTGGAATCCCTTTTCCTCATCCACCTTACCATACAAATCTTCAAGTTTTTTCCAAGCACTCTTGGCATCCTTGAAGCTAGAAATGTGGAAGAAGAGATCTCTATGAACACAACTCCTTATATTTCCTAAAGCCTAGTTGTCTTTATGTTGCCAATCAACTAGTGTAGTAGCATTAATGGGTTTTACAATTGTAGTATCAGGATATAGATTTAAACCTTTTTCCATTAGTCTACTCCATACAATATCTTTCCATGTAGTATAATTGTGTGAAGTTAAAAGTGGAGTTTTAGGAGAACCCATGATGCAAAAAATTTAAAAAGTACAAGAGAGAAAGAGAGACATAAGAACACAAGACACCCCCCCCTATTCACTCAATCAAAGAACCCCCCTAAAAATTATGCTTTTGGCATTTTATACGTAGTGCATTTACAATAGGCCACTTGTCAAAATGGACAAAAGTGGGCTTTTGATTTTTCTATCTACAACCTCCTTTTGGAGTTCAAATTTGGTACTTAGTACTGTAGCTCAGATGTACAACAATTTTGAAGGTGAATCAAAGTAATACAATGCAACAAAGGACCTATTTCTAAAAGTGGTATTTCTATCCACACAAGCCTATAATCTAATTATAGATCTAGAAAGTAGACGCAATATTAAGCACTTTAAAAAAAAATAGAACGTAAATATGTGTCCAAATGAGCCTGAACTTAGCCTTTGAAGTTGAAAAAATTTGGATTTATGATTTTTAAAAAATTTTAGGAATAGAGATCTCAAACATCCTGCACCGATGTGTAGATCATGAAATTCTACCCCAAAACAATAAAAAAATGCATGGAAAAAGGAGTCCGTATGAGGGAGATATCATTGTTTGAAAATCACCTTTGTAATTATTTTTCTTAAATCACTATTATCGCACCTCCAAAAATCAATTGATCTAGATTTCACCTTAGATATCTGATTTTGATGAAACAAAAGTCAATTTGTGGGTTTTTTGACCTTTTGAATATGATGCCTATATCTGACTTGCACCAAAAAGCTCCAATCTTTTTCTACAAAAAAAACTCTCCTACTAGCCTAATGGCCAATTTTTTTTTGCAAAATTTTGGAAATAAATTGCATATCTAAAAGGAGAAGCAAATAAAAAATGCAGATCTAAAAATTAAATGCACAGATCTGAAATGATCATACCAATTCCACAAATTAGGCCTTCGGGTGTCGATTTGCGAAATTTTTTTGCCTCAATTTCGACTATGGTCTAGAGTAGGAAGATTTATAGTCAAAATTGACTGAATTGATGCTCTAAATTTAATGTTGAGGTCCTCTTTGGCTCTAGACACTCCCAATGACTATGATACTCTAGATCTAAATCGTGGTCCTTTGATGGCTATGTGAAGAGAAGCTCCCTCAGCTTTGATACCATGTAAGAATTTTCCTTAGGGAAAAATCACCCAAGATCAAGGAACTCAAGCACAAGCACATAATAGACCAAAGTATGATCAGAATAACAATATCAAATTGTATTCATGTAATGTCATATACATACACACTAGGAGTGCCCATATATAAAGGCCTCTAAGATGCATCTAGAATGTCTCTAGAATGAGCTAGGAGATAAGAATTACAACTAAGCATACATCCACAAGAAGTGGATTATCCTCCAATATTGTGCATGAATGCAAGTACATCAATGAGAGGATAAGTATGACAAGGTGTATCTCATATAGAGATGTTGTAGACACCATGTGCTTAAATTAGATGCTAACTCCTATGTTGTAGACACCATGTGCATAAATTAGAATGCTAACTCCTATATTGTCAACAAGATAAATCATAAGAGTATGCATACTCCTAGGTGTCAAACTAATAAATAACTAAATAGTGCATTGACCTAAGTAAACTTAATTAAAGTGTAATAAGTAAATACTTAATTATAGCAACACTAACAACCAACTCAGGGAATTATTTTATGGATTCAATATAAAGGAATGAAATTTTCCTTTATCAAGGATGTCATATGAATGACATGAATTATATTGATTCAAAGTAATTATAAGCGCGCGCACACACACACACACACACACACACACACACACACATAGAGAGAGAGAGAGAGAGAGAGAGAGAGAGTTGAATGCGAAGTTGAGTAGAATAGTGCAAAAGTGAAAGAAACTTCATTGTTGAGGTTTTGTTAAGTGATCAAAGGTTTGATATTTGGATCCAAGGTTTGTGACCTAGTCTACAAGGTCTAACATTGATTGGTTTGGTTGATAGAACAAGGAAAGTAGAACATAATATTAAATTACATGTTTGAGTAGTGAGCTCTTCTTACAGTTGAAATTGCATGTTTAGGGAATGGGTTCATCTTGCATACATTATACTACAACTCCTAATAGAGTTGGAACAGCTCCTAATAGGGTTGGAATCTTCTAGCAAGGATTTAAAGTCTCTTAACATGGACTCTATGTACTAAATGTTGCAATACAATCATAACAACCTTTCCATCCTCTAACAAGGAATATTTATATTAGTACATCATCTTGCAGGCATCATTCCCACTAGGGTTTTCCCTCTAATCAAGGGTTTCCCTAGTTAACATATGTGGTTTAATTGTCTATGTGCATCTTATTATGGTAACTGTTTAGTTTGGTTGAATGGTTAAGTTCTTTTAAAGAAGATAAATGTTTTAATTTTTAGATGATTGATTCACCCCCGACCCCCAAGTTATCATGGTGGACTATTATTTCTAACAACTTTATTATCTCATCTTTATATAATTAATGATAAGGATTTGTATTCATATATGATCAATGGGTGGATGCTATGATGTTATAGCCATATCTTCATTTAGAATCACACTTCATGTTTTCTTAATGATGATAAATAAAGGATGCCATCTTAAGGACATGGCAGATTATGGAATTATTGTTCATTACCAAAGTCTTGATTCACATACTGATAAGGTGGGTGTTGAGCATCCAAATAATTATTACACTTGATAACATGTGAGGTTGATGTTTGGAACATACTTCAGTTCTATGCTAATGAAGGTACTTGATATCTTCAACCCTAGCTCACATCACTTGATATCAATTCTCTTGTGTGCTTACTTGAAGCTAGATAGGAGAATCATCATATATATAAGACTTCACAATTTTCCTTGATAAGACCCAGATGTTATTGAATTTATTGAAAGAGCATACAAATTACCTTCTTGACATTCTAACTACTATGTACAATTTTCCAATTTCTATTTAGTATCTTGCTTGAAGTTCTCAAGGTATTCGACCCCTTGACTACATATTTGTTTCATTGCTATCTCATTCTTAGGTTTACAATGAGGGCAACACATATCCAAATGATGTACTTTTTGATTTTCTGATTGAATCAAAATTTAGTCTAAGGTTTTTCCCTTCATAAAAAGTTGATTCTTCCATACAACTTGATGATCAGTTATGAAAAGTGATGGGACTCAAAATTGCATTCCCATTTTGAGTACCAATCTAAATTTTGAGCCCCTCTAAGAGCTTTTTGTGCATGTGTACCTAGTCATCTTTTGAGGCTTATGAGGTATGGTTTATGTTAACAACTTGCATTCAACATATCCATGCATCCTATAATGATAAATGGTCATTTTGAGTCTTTCTGTGAAGCATCATTTTGAGCAATGTTTAGATCTACATTTTTCTCGAAGTGTCAAATAGTGATAGGGGGCCTAGTTTACATTTGAATATCTTGTACTTGGTAAATTTTCATGACTCACTACTTTGGGAGTCTTTAATATGAATACCAAGGACCTATGTTTCAGTTTTCAAGTTGTTTTTATATATTTTTTATTAGGTTTTGAATCCCTCAAAGTTGGTTGTTTTTTGTTGTCATATCAATCCAAATTTCTTAGAATTTTGGGATGCCCTATTTGACTAGTTATAACTTTGACCTAGTTGACAAAAATGAGAAAATTACTTTTCATTGTATTCTAGAGGTCAGACACTTGCTATGATCCATATTTTGGCTTATGAAAAATTTGTTTGACTAGTTTTTAAACATGATTCCAAATGCAATTTGTAAAGTTTCTACTAGTGTTAAAAAGTGTGAATTAACTAGTATCCCTATTTGGGATGTCATAACTCTATATCTATGATAGATGAGATCAAATGGTTTGTACCACTATGTTATACTCTAAAAATACTATAAGTGTGCCAATTTTTGATTCTTGACCAATCCATATGGAAACTTTCCTAGGTCCATTCTCTTTTAGCAAATCACTTTTCTGCCACTATTCCCAGTTCTACAAATCCAAGCACCCCATGTCATGCCACAATTCTATGAGGCAAAAAAATAACTTGTTTAATTTTTTTTTAAATATATTTATTAATGTAGTAATGTGGGGAAATTAGGATCAATAATAATATGGGTAGATTATAATAATTATATTAAGGTTTTGATTCATGAGTTTTGGGAGTGTCAGTATAATATAGGTAAATTTTAATTGAATCAATTTTGTATATAGGATGTATAGATTAGATGGTTTTATTTTTATTTTATTTTTGATATATAAGAATAAATATATATTAAGGGATTGATTTTGACTAGTTTATTTCATTTTTAAATTTTAATTAAGGATTGTATAATTAGGATTATAGTTTAGCTGATGGTATCTTGATTTTGGCATATTAAAAGAAATTAAGGAGATGATATGTATACATTTATACAATTTATTTGGGATGTTTGATTTAATTACCTTGATTATAGATGCTTGGGAAAACATTAAATATAAATGTATATTTATCTTTTAGATTATAGTAAAAATATTAATAATATTAATAAAAATAATAATTGATTTGTTTCTTGCACAAATGTAGTAAATTTAATTTTGTTAGTATCAAAGAATGATATTGTTAGCAATTGAAATAAAAGATGTATAGGTGTCTAAATATAATAATTAGAATAATAAATAAATTTTAAAATAAAAATTAAAATTAAACAATGCATATATCCTCTATAGTAAGCATCTAACAATATGATTGATCCTCACCTATAGAAATTGTTTGAAAGGAATCCACCAACTTCCTTCTCAACAATTTGGATTTAGTGGATGTTAAGGGAATTTTAGTATGGTGGTGAACCTTAGGTAATAGCAAACCAATACTAATCTTATCATCATAATTCACA
This sequence comes from Cupressus sempervirens, assembly GCA_028749045.1. Classification (NCBI taxonomy): domain Eukaryota; kingdom Viridiplantae; phylum Streptophyta; class Pinopsida; order Cupressales; family Cupressaceae; genus Cupressus; species Cupressus sempervirens. Next base: position 319,682,696 of record CM053790.1, read on the forward strand.
ACCCTAGAATAAAACTCATACATGCTAAGTTACATCTGATAATAATTATGGATAACTCCAACCTAATGCTAGTACGAACCTTAACATATCCCCGCTTCAAATGCTTGCCAAATGTGCCCTGTTATTCATCATAAGACCAAATAATAGATCTATATTCTCATCATTACAATGAACTAATGCCCCAGTTTTTGTGGCCCCAAGTGTCCATTTGACTCATTTTTGAAGCCAAAACCAAACACATTTTATGGTTTTCTGACATATTTGCTTGCAAGCAATTTCACGAAGGCAACTTTGATAGTCAATATATTTTGACCTAGGTTTTTTCATGACATGATATTTAACAAGGTAGAATAATGTGGAAAAAAGAACTAGCATGTCATTTTTCAGAGCCTAGTTATCTATTTCTATCAGTTTTTAAGGCCAGTTAGAGGACCTCTTGGCACAAATTTGGCAATTTGTAGGAAAGGTTAAAAATGATTTTTGAAGGTTGAATCAATGAAGAAAATTAATTTTAGTGTGTAAGATAAGCCCATTGGATCAATCTAACTAGATTAGGTGTTTTAGTTTTTTTTCTCTTTTAGCTAGACCCACTTTGGGGTTTGACTGACTTCATCTGATTGATAAAAATTGAGGGATTGAAGATTTTTCAAAAAAGGGAAAGTGTTAATGTTTTAAACCATTGTAAGTTTGAAAGTTATAATTAACATCACAATTTCTTTGGATGCATGGTCATAAGAAAGTTTGAACACAAACTTGAAAAAATAGATGTGTGATGACATGCATACCAACATTTGGAAGGGGGACATTTCTCTTAATATTGCAAGGGTCAATTGTCAATTGATATGAAAGAGAAAATAAAATTTAGAAGAAGATTATTGGATTGAGTCATCCTTCTCTAAAACTATCACATGCCTACTTAACCATATTTGATGTGTTTATGTTGTGAGGATGTTGTATTATTTCAAGTAAATGCCTTCATATGTTCAATGTCATTAGTACACACGAGAAATTCTCCTTGTTAGTTTTCCCATTGTAAGGAAAAGTAAGTAAGCTTATTCTATCAACAACCAACACACTTGTTTATAGCTATTAATGCGAGGCATGATCAACAAATTAAAACATGAGCATTTAAGAGAGTGAGGCACTACTAGTATCATGCTTATAGCTAAAAGTTTTGATCCTTGATTATTGAGGTTTCTTTCCAATTCTATTGTGATGAGATATAAGAGCTCGATAGACCACATTAGATGTTACAATATGCTAAGGGTTACAAGATAAGTATTGCAAATTATTTGCTTAAATATGGTTCAAACAATTTTGATCATCCCATTTAAGAAAGGATGGAGTACCATCTCTATAGAGGATAATGAAGTAGTAATTTAATTGCAAATCTTTTCAAATTTTGATGAGTGGAGTGTTGGAAGTTTATGATCCAATAAAACCTTTACTAAATTTCCAAGTAGCCAACTCATGAGGCAGGGTATTTTTCCCTAACAACCACTATAGTGGATAAGTTTTCCTGACTATATGTTAGCCCCTTATCTATTCTAGCTCCATGACAAACCGACCTACTAAGGCTCCCTGCTCAATAGCATGAATGTCTAATCAATCCCATTGAATGTGGAGAGAAATTGGTGCTCAGAATTGGATCGACTGATACTGAAACCTATAGTTTTATTTTTGTAAAAGGAGGATAAGGTAGAAGGATCTTTTTGAAAATTTTCCATATGGTAAAGGGTAGGGGACTATATGCATATAAGTTTGGAGTGTAAGATGCTTGATTCACTTGTGAGAAGGGAGTTGGTGAATGCACAAGAGAGAAGAGAGAAGGGGCACCTTTGGAGTGTAGGAACCTATATTTAACACTTATATTGTAGTCCCCTATAGTAACAACAACATCCCTCATGTACTCTTGAGTAGGCCTCCTATTAGTTTGTAGCCTTTTTACCAGGTGTGGGTGAAGGCAGAAAGAGGAATTTTATGCATCATGATAGGTAGGCTTTGGAGATCACTTTCAATTCTTTATCCCATATTTGTGAGGCATTAATATTTAACTGTGTTTGTATTCCCAAACACATATGTGTATAGTGTTTAAAGAAACACATCTTTTAAAGATGTGGAATCTCACATGGAGGGGTCCACTGTGACTAGTTGGCATCAAAGTCAACAAAATTTTGAAAAGGGACATAGGCAAAGATAGATGGAGGGATATGGAAGATCTTCCAAGGCTAGTCATGAGTTCATAAGGCTCAAACTAGATGTGTGTGATGTTATGATATAAATGTGAGATTGTAAATCTAAAATTGAAGAGTAGAGATGCTACAACATTTCTGTGTGGTTGGGGAAAGGAAATTGTTGAGTGGAGATGCTATAACATTGTCATACATTTAGGAAGGCAATAAATTAAAGTTTCCATGCTATGACCAAGGCATGAGAAATTATTATGCTCATTATAAGATTGTGAATTCTTATAGTCAGAGGCCCAATGTAATGTAGGTGCAATCTTACAAAATTTGAGATTTTGTGAGATTAGGAGCTCAAAATTTCAATCTTCCAAAGTTATGATTGAGGTGTGTGGGTCCTACCCGAGCACTTCAACAAATGGGGAAATGTAAAGTGGCACCTAAAGATTTGAGAAATAAGGTAAAGTGATCAAATATTTAAATAAAATGTTCCTTGGTTAAGTGCTCATCATTTTGAAGTTAAGAATTTCAATAGAATTTGATGATATTATATAGTTTAAACTATATAATTTTAAAAAAAAATCAATTTAAATGTTTAGTTCATGGCCCACAGTCTAAATTTTTAGATGCATTAGGGGCACTATTTTTATCAAAAATGTGGACTATAATATACTACTAGAACTAGGAGAAGTTGAATTTTCCATTTCTACAGTTAGATTTTACACGTCTTCAATGGAAAAATTTATTGGTAGTTTTATATTTTCAAGGAATTCTTATTATTATTGAGGATTTATTATTTTAGAAAGGAATAATGTTAGATTTGGATGATTTTAGATAATATTAGATGCATTGAGTGACCATAAAGGATAAAATGAATGTTTTGAATGGGAAATTGCAAGTGATAAGGTTGTGTCAGCAAGAGGTAGCTGATTTTCACAAAAAGGGTAGATGAAGAAAACCCAAATCATATAAAAAACTCCTACATATTTTGAATGTGTATTGGATTTTCCATCAGAGGAGGGTTTTCTCATTAATTCTAAGGGGATATTTCTACAAGTTAGTTTTCCACAGTGATGAGATTTGATTCATAGTTGATGAGAGAGGAGATCAACTCTATGACAATAGAAGGAAGAGTTTCAAGGTGAATACTTGGTCATACCAGATTTGATCTGGGAGTCTCTTCCTTTCTATATATTTATTTTCCTTTTCCATTGTAAGGATTCCAGTTTTGAAGAATTTTCTCATTGTTGTGATACTAGCAAGGTTTTAGTCATTGCTACTATGATCACAAGGATGACTCCAGTTTTATTATTGTGATACCACTGCCATTCTTAGTATTTTCTTTGATGTGAACAATAGTTGTAATTATTTTAAGAAACTATTTAATACACTCATCTATTATGTTTTCTCTGAGTTTTGCATACACTTTATGTATTGATTTCAGGGAAATTAATAGAGAGCTTCATTGAAGTTTCATTCTAAAATTTATCTCCTTTTTATGGGTTTGTAGTTTTTTGTTGATATATGTACAAAGTGCATATTTTCTAGTTTCAGCTTGGCTTTGAAGTTGTATTCATTTGTGTATATTGCTATTGGGTCAAAGACTTAAGTAAATTACTTGATATACATTGACAAAATTGCAAGGATCATAGGAGGGTCTGATAAGTATGAATTGTGTTTCAAAGCTGGATGTCTATTTGCAAGGTGAATGGATAGATCAAATATCTAAGTATATAAGTGTATTTTTGGATATCCATGTGTATGTTTTGACTTAGTTTATGCCCAATGGATAAGGGACTGATCAACTTGGAGATTATGTGTTGTTTTTATTTCATACTTGGGTTATGTTGATATTCAACACATTAATCAAATTCTTTTCCCTTTCATGTTGAAGAGCTAAAAAGAGTTCACCTAACTTAGCTTGTCAAGTTCATAGGTCATGCTATTAGCTATTTCATGTCCATGAATGTTTGCATAAGCTAATAAGATTTAGAGTTTTTTATCTTTTATATAGATTAAGTTATATGCTTTGATACTGGTACCTTATAAAGAATTTGGTGAGGTCCAACTACCTAGGTCTTGCAAAGCTTGAGGAAGAAGAAGGTGAATAAATAGCTTTATAGTTGGCCCTAGTGTCTAAATAAGTATTGAAATAATTGATTAATTATGTATTTTCCTTAATGTTACACAAAATGTCATATCATTATCAGTCATTGTATACCAAAATCACTTAGGCATTGAAGATAGTTTTCTATGGCTATTGAGCATTCCAGAGCTTGTCTAGTTTAGAAGGAAGTGTCCATCAAGTTCACTCAGATGTCAAAGAAAAGTATATAGAATATGATTGTTAACTGATCTCACTCAATTAATAAAAGAAATGTTGGGTGGAATTGGTGTTAACTGAGCTCACTTTGTTACTAAAGGAACTATGCAAATATGTAGTGTTAATTGAGCTCACTTGGTTAACATAGGAAAATCATTTCTAAGTTAGTATCTATCAAGGACGATCAACTAATGAAGGATTTTTCTTGTTTTGATATCTTGAGTTCAATTGATTTATCTATTGGTTCTAGCTGATTGAGAAGATGGATATTAATTATTCTAAGTTGTATTTGAGCTAACTTGACAATATGAAAGATATAAATAAAAGGTCAAGTTAAGGGTTAGAAAGTATAAAAAGTGTGAGGCATGGAAGATAATTGAAGATTTGATGATGCTAAGATGAAGTGAATAAAGAAGGATAAGTAGAATATCCTTGAAAATCTAAAAAGATATATTCGATCATGAAGGATCAAGTATAAGCTAGAATTGAAATTTGTAATCAATAATTTAGTTGCATCCAAATTAGGTCATGTCATTGTTACTCTCTAACCATTGTAGCAGTGATCTAAATCTCTTGAAAAAGTTGGCTTAACAACTATTTGCAAATCTTCTAACAAGGTTGCATTTCTATTGAAGTGTCTAAAGACCTTTGATAAGGCCTCTCCTAATAGGGTGATTAAATCCTCTAATAGGATCACACTTAATAGTGTGTTTTGTAACCTTTAATAGGGTTGGCTCCTAACAAGGGTCACTTCAAAAGAGTGAAAATCAGTAACTAGTTGCAATTGGTAGTTTTTCTAGATTGCCTTTCCACATTAAATCTTGGTGTCAAATGTGTTCAGGTTATTTCTTTTATGTGTTTGCAACTAAACTAAATTAAATTAATCATAGATAAGCATCTCAAGATTTTCATATTAAGTATTTTCCAAGCAATCTCAGTATTTACTCAGTTACAACATTCATAGTGTGTTTACCAAGCATCAATAGAGTTCCTCTTTTTAGAGTTTATTTTTTATTGACATCTAAGGGTTTTGGGATTTATTTTGTAGTAATTGATTCACCCCTCACTTCTCAATTAATCTCTTATATTTCTAACAATTGGTATTAGAGATTTTGGTGCTTGTAGAAAAGGTTTCAAGGACCTAAGCTAAAGATTAGGATGTCTTACAAAAGAGTGATTCCAAAGCTGAACCAAGACAACTTTGTAGCATGGGAAGGAATTATGATATTAAATTTGGCAACCATTAGTAATTTAGGTTGTAAGTATCTTGATACTAAATACAAAACCCCTTTTGGAATATTATTAGTTGAAGACATTGTCGCAAAGAAGAATCATAACATCATGATGATTGATATTGCATCTACTCTTAGTTATGCTGAATTTGATGAAGTAAAAGATTGCAAAATAGCTCATAAAATATGGATCAAATTGAAAGAAATTTATGGAGGAGATGACAGTGTAAGAAGAGCTAAAGTAGAAAGTCTCAGAGGTCAATTTGATCTAGTGAAAATGAGAGAAGATGAAAACATTGCAAAATATATGAAAAGAATCAAATCAAGTGTGAGTGCAATCAAAGTATCTGGAGCAGAAATTGATGACAAAATAGTTGTAAGCAATGTACTCAGAATCCTCCTTCTTATCTATGCAAGTAGAGTGTTTTCTATTCAAGAGATGAGATGTGACCCAAATAATAAAATATCCTTAGAGCTCTAGTTGGAAGATTGAAATCTTTTGAGTTGGATAACTATTATAACTATTTTCCTAGTTCCAAAGGTATTGAGTTTTCATTTGAAGCCAAATAATCACTCAAGAAAAAGAGTAAGAAATCAAAAGCTAACCAATTGAGAAGTAAAGAAGAAATAGAGGAAAGTTCTAACACTGATCTTCAAGTTGTTGAAGCCCTACTCACAAAAAAATATTCCAAAGGCAGTGGAAAGTATAAATGCAAGATTCCTCTAATCTATTTTTCCTATGAAGAAATTGGTCATATTGCTGCTAGGTGTCCAAATAGAGAAAACAAGGATGAGAAGAAAAGAAATAAGTACAAAGACAAGAAGAAATTCAAGAACTACAAGGACAATGGTAAGAAATCTTGTTTAATGGCTAAAGATTCTTATAATAGTGAAGATGAAATGGTATATATTGTTGTAAAAGATGAATCTAATGATGAAGGAGATAAGATGTCACTTATATCTCATGTTAGCAAAAATAATATTTGGATTATTGATAGTGGCTTCTCACATCATATGATGGGAGATAAAAATATATTTGAGCACATGGAATAATATGATGGTGGTAGTGTGAGATTTGGAAACAATGAACCTTGTTGCATAAAAGGAAAAGGATGTATCTCTTTGACCAATGAACTTATATGTGATAATGCTTATTAGGTTGAAGGACTAAATCATAATCTACTGAGTGTGGCACAATTGAATAACATTGGATTCAAGGTAGAATTTATGAATGGGAAGGCCAAACTACTAGATGAAAAAAGAAATCTGGTTAGATCTAACAAACAAACAAAAGATAATCTATTTTATCTTGATCTTAATGAAAGCTCATGTTTTATTTCTCAAGTAGAAGAAATATAGTTATGGCATGAAAGATTATGACATGTAAAATTTGATAATCTAGTTAAGATATGAAAACATAAAAGAGTAAGAGGTATTCCTAGCTTGAAGAAACCTAATATGGGTCTATGCAAAAATTGCTAAATTGGTAAGATGGGAAAGACTAGTTTCAAAAGCAAGAACTATCATTCTAAAGAAGTATTAGAGATTGTGCATATAGACTTATGTGGACCTAGTGGAATAGAGAGTTATAGTGGAGAAAAGTTTTTCATTCTTTTTGTTGATGACTATTCTAGAATGATGACTATAATGCATCTAAAAGAAAAATTAGAAGCTTTTCAAAAATTCAAGTGGTATCTAGCAAAGGTGGTATCTTGCAAAAAAAATCAAATAGAAGTGGTGAATTTATCTCCAATGACTTTAGTAAATTTTGCATTGAAAAAGAAATTAAAAGACAAGTATTAGCTCTTGGTACACCTCAACAGAATGACATAGTTGAAAGAAGGAACATATCCATCATGGATTATGCAAGAACATTGATGATAAAAAAGAATGTTGTAATTAAATACTAGAAGGAAGAAATCAACACTATAGTTCATACCTTGAATAAAGTACAGCTGAAGAAAGACTCAAATCAAACTCCTTATGAACTATGGTATGACTACAAACCTAATGTAAGTTACTTTAAAGTATTTAGTAGAAAATGTTATATCTTGAAAGAATCTAGAAAAGAAAATTTCATGTCAAAGGTGAAGAAGGTATATTATAAGGATATTTTTGCATAAGTAAAGAATACAAGTATTTGAATTTGTCTATTCATAAAATCATAGAAAGTGCACATGTGAGAATTGATGAGTTTGTAGAAAAGAGTAAAGAAGAAAGCAACAAAGAGGCTGAGGATTATAAAAGATTTTTTTACTATGAACTTGATACCTTGCCAAATTTATTTGAAAGAAACGAGGCTTCACCTCTCAAGTCCCCAAAATCTCCAACAACTACCAAGTTGCAAATAGTGCAACCCAAGTCAAAGACTACTAAGCTAGAGAATACCAAGTTTGATGGACCTGAGTCATAGACAATGGGACCTAAGTCTGATACTAAAGTTCATGATGAAATCAATGAAACTCATTCCAAATCCGAAGAACCTAGGTTAGCAAGATATGTCATAAGGAATCATTCTCTTGATCAGATCATTGGAGACAAATTAGATGTAATAATGATAAGAAGCAAATTGTAAGGGACATATTTACTTGTTGAATTTGAACCTAGAAATGTTAAGGATGCATTGGATACTAAAAGATGGATTGAAGCAATGAATGAAGAAATAGAATAGATAGGAAGAATAAAACTTGAACTCTTGTTGCTAGACCCAAGGATAAAAATGTAATTGATACAAAGTGGGTATTTAGAAATAAGCTGAATAAAGATGGAAAAGTTTCTAGAAACAAAGCAATGTTAGTATGTAAAGGCTATTCTAAAAAAGAAGGTATTGATTATGGTGAAACTTTTTCTTCTATTGCAAGATTATAAGGTGTTAGAACTTTACTAGCATATGCAGCTCACAAAGGATTTAAATTTTATCAAATGGATGTAAAATCTGCATTCATGAATGTAATTATTGATGAAGAAGTCTACATTCAATAGCTAAAAGGTTTTGTAGATCCTAGCAAAAGGAAAATGGTCTAAAAATTACATAAGGCATTATATGGTCTCAAGCAAGCTCCTAGAGCTTGGTATGAAAGACTTCATATGTACTTGGTATAGATTGGTTTTGAAAGAACTATTGATAACAATAGTCTATATATCAAAGAAGGAGTAGAAAAAAAGATTGTATTGGTAGACATATTTGTTGATGACACCTTATTCACAGGAAATGATGACTTGTGCAAGGAATTTTCAAAAGAAATGAGTAAAGAATTTGAGATGTCTATGTCTAGAAAGAGAAAATTCTTTGCTGTATTATAGATTCGATGGAAGAAAGATGGTATCTACATTAATCAATCTAAATATATCAAGGAGATACTAAAGAAATTTGGAATGGAAGAATCAAGACTAGTTGGAACCCTTATGTCTAGTGGACATAAGCTTTCCAAAAATGATGATTCCAAAGAGGTAGATCAAACCACATACATATTAATGATTGGAAAATTGCATCATAGATGCTAACTAGGCAAGAAGTATTGATGATAGAAAAAGCACTAGTGGTGGAGCATTCTTTCTTGGTAAAAGACTAGTGTCTTGTACAAGCAAGAAACAAAATTGTATCTCTTAGTCCACAGTAGAGGAAGAATATGTGGTAGCAGCAATCAATCATTCTAACAATGTTTGGTTCAAACAATTGATGATAGGTATGGAGATAGAGATCAAGGATCCAATAGTTATATTCTATGATAACACTAGTGCAATCAATATATCAAAGAATCTAGTGATGCATACCAAACTAAGCACATTTCTATTAAATATCATTTCTTGAGAGAATTGGTATAAGATACAAAAGTTAGATTAGAATATGTACAAAAGAAAAAATTGTACACATATTCACCAGGCTATTACCTAATGATGCATTCTTGTATCTAAGGGGTAAGCTAGGGGTCATTCCCTTATTTGAAGCTCACTAAATAAAGTTTAGTGATGTATCAACTAGATCATTATCAAAGATCAATCAATTGGTGCAATATTGACAAGGGCATATTGTAAATGAATTAGTACTTGAGGTACATTTATTTTAACTAAACATTATCTTTGGCATGAGATTTCAAAGAGGGAGAAGTTTTTCTATCATATCTCATAGAATTTTTTTGAAAGTTTTGCTGCACAGAAAGAGTTGTCAAAGAGGGAGAATGAACTTGGCATAAGTTCTAGTAAATAGAAGGTTTCCTACAGAGAGAGAAAGTGAAGAAAGAAAGAGTTCACATTGATATACGGAGTTCTCATGGATGAGAATCAAAATGAAACTAAGGATATGCTCCTTAATTTATTCTTGCTCAAAAATTTCATTGTGTTATGACATGTTGTATTGCTATCAATGCCAAAGAGGGAGATTGTTGAAATAATTGATTAATTTTGTATTGTCCTTGATGTTACAAAAAATATCATATCATTATCAGTTAGTGTATATTGAGCTCACTCAAGCATTGAATATAGTTTTTTATGGCTATTGAGCATTCCAAAGTTTGTCTAGTTTAGAAGGTAGTTTCTATCAAGTTCACTCAGGCGTTAAGGGAAAGTTTGTAGAACGTGAATGTTAACCGAGATCACTCAGTTAATAAAGAAAATGTTGGGTGGAACTAGTGTTAACTAAGTTCACTTGGTTACCAAAGGAACTTTATGGATATGTAGTGTTAACTAAGCTCACTTGGTTAATGCAAGAAAATCATTTCTAAGTTAGTGTCTACGAAGTAGGGTTGGCTAACAAAGGATTTTTCTTGTTTTGGCACATTGAGTTCAATTGATTTATCTGTTGGTTCTAGCTGACTAAGAAAATGAACATTAATTATTCTGAGTTGTATTTGAGCTGACTTAATAATATGAAAGATATAAAAAAATTGTCAAGTGTTAGAAAGTGTGGAAGGCGTAGAAGATAATTGAATATTTGATGATGCTAAGAGGAAGAAAATCAAGAAGGATAAACTATAAACCAAAATTGATATCTAAGCACATTTCTATTAAATATCTAAGGGCATATTGTAAATGAATTAGTACTTGAGGTACATTGATTTTAACTAAACATTATCTTTGGCATGAGATTTCAAAGAGGGAGAAGTTTTGCTATCATATCTCATAGAATTTTTTTGAAAATTTTGCTGCACAGAAAGAGTTGTCAAAGAGGGAGAATGAACTTGGCATAAGTTCTAGTAAATAGAAGGTTTCCTACAGAGGGAGAAAGTGAAGAAAGAAAGAGTTCACATTGATATTGGGAGTTCTCATGGATGAGAATTAGAATGAAACTAAGGATATGCTCCTTAATTTATTCTTGCTCAAAAATTTCATTGTGTTATGACATGTTGTATTGCCATCAGTGCCAAAGAGGGAGATTGTTGAAATAATTGATTAATTGTGTATTGTCCTTGATGTTACAAAAAACATCATATCATTATCAGTTAGTGTATATTGAGCTCACTCAAGCATTGAAGATAGTTTTTTATGGCTACTGAGCATTCCAAAGTTTGTCTAGTTTAGAAGGTAGTTTCTATCAAGTTCACTCAGGTGTTAAGGGAAAGTTTGTAGAACATGAATGTTAACCGAGATCACTCAGTTAATAAAAAAAATGTTGGGTGGAACCAGTGTTAACTAAGCTCACTTGGTTACCAAAGGAACTTTATGGATATGTAGTGTTAACTGAGCTCACTTGGTTAATGCAAGAAAATCATTTCTAAGTTAGTGTCTACCAAGTAGGGTTGGCTAACAAAGGATTTTTCTTGTTTTGGCACATTGAGTTCAATTGATTTATCTGTTGGTTCTAGCTGACTAAGAAAATAAACATTAATTATTCTAAGTTGTATTTGAGCTAACTTAATAATATGAAAGATATAAAAAAATTGTCAAGTGTTAGAAAGTATGGAAGGTGTAGAAGATAATTGAATATTTGATGAAGCTAAGAGGAAGCGAATCAAGAAGGATAAGAAAACTATCCTTGAGAAGCTAAAAAGATATATTCAATCAAGAAGGATAAACTATAAACCAAAATTGATATTTGTAACTAGCAATTTAGTTGCATCCAAATCAACTGATGTCATTATTACTCTCTAAGCATTGTAGCAGTGATCTAAATTTCTTAATAGAGTTGGCTTAACATCTATTTGTAAATTCTCTAACAAGGTGGCATTTCTATTGAAGTGTCTAAAGACCTCTAACAAGGCCACTCCTAACAGGGTGATTAAATCCTCTAACAAGGTCACACTTAATAGTGTGTTTTGTAACTTTTAATAGGCTTGGCTCCTAATAGTGTTCACTTCAGAAGAGTGAAAATCTGTAACTAGTTGCAATTGGTGGTTTTTCTCAAATTAGGTTTCCATGTTAAATCTTGGTGTCAAATTTATTCATGCTACTTCTTTTATTTGTTTTCAACTAAAATAAATTAAAGTAGTCATAAATAAACATCATAAGATTTTCATAGTAAGTTTTTGTTGAACAATCTCAGTATTTACTAAGTTACAACATTCTTAGTGTGTTTGTCGAGCATCAATATAGTTCATTTTGTACTAACATCTAAGGGATCTATGATTTATTTTGTAGTAATTGATTCACACCCCCCCCCTCTCTCAATTATTCATCTTATATTTCCAACAATAAGTACATTGAATATTGGAATTAGTTGCCCCTAGGTGTATGTGTTTTTATCATTGGGTTATTAAAAAAATGCTAATTCAAAAGCCAACAAAATGGACATAATGAGTCTTAAATACCTTCATCTAGTTGCTTAAAACCAAATTTTGATGGTTATGAACATTAGGAGGCCAAAAAGACATTTTTGACAACTTTTCCAAAATTGCATTTTTGCATATTTGCAATTTCTTGTCAAATATGACAAGTTTTTGCATTTTTAATCGTAATGGACACCAATTGATCACAAACCTTTAGAAATGGTAGGAAATGCATGTCTGAGTTGAAACAAACATGTTTTCCATTATTGAACACAAAAACACTCAAAAACCAAGAATTAAGTGTTTTAGTGATAAAGTTCAAAAACCAATGAAATAAAAAATATCTAAGAATTTACATCTTCAAGAAGAATTAAGCATGAAGTGACACAAAGGAGGTTATTAACAAAGAAAATTGTTAGTAGCCAAATTTTTCTTTATTATAATATGGGTGAATTTGAGTGAGGTGACCAAATTTTTCTTTCAAAACCATATGTGTAGATATAAACATTAAGTACAACATGTCCAATATTTTTGTAGATATACACATTAATTAGACCAAATTTTTCTTCCAAAACCATCTGTAGATATAAAAATTAAGTACAACATGTCTAATACTATTACAAATATACACATTAATTACACCAAATTTTTCTTTCAAAACCATATGTGCAAATATAAACATTAAGTACAACATGTCCAATAATTTTGCAGATATATTTTCCTGTGAAGAAAGACCACGCCTGGCAATATGAACCCAAGAAAAAAAATGAGACAATTGCTAGATTGGGTCTTAGTTCGAAAGAAAAGTTGATAAATTTAATTATCCTTGCAAAAAGTGTAAGGGCTTAAAGAATCAAAGAATTCTAATCACAAAAGCCTAGAGTCATTGTAAGAAACATGGTCACATTGAAGGAGGCCATGATTTTTGTCAATTGGCAAATGTGGAGTTGGTGATGGATCAAAATGTTATTGTACATGATGTGACTTTTTCAGGTAAGAAAATTGTATGTTATGTTCTACTAGTTAATAAAATACTTGTAGTAGTAAAAAAAGAAAAAGAGTATGCCAATTTAATCCATTTAGTTGTTATTGCAACATAGCCCCCTTTCATACAGTAGCCCCATGCTCCTCAAAATAGGGGGAGACATTATAATTTAAAATTAAATGTGCCACAAGAGGAGGAGAATGAGGAAGATATTGATGCTCCCATCAAGCTTTTTCTTGAGAAAGCTAAGAAAAACAAAAAGAAAAAATATTTTTTTTAAATGCTCTTTGATCAACTTTGCTAGATAGTGAAAGAATGTTGTTTTAAGTAATTATCTATGAATGTTGTGTATTAATGTTGATTTCTATTTCATGTTAATGAATATTGTTCTGTATTAATGAAGTCTTGATTAGTATTGCATATTAATGAATTTTATATCATATTGATGAATGTTATGTGATTATATTGATTGAATGTTATAGTCCATAAATGAATGACCTAATGAATGATGTCTATGAAATTAGATGTCAATGGGGAATTTAGATTGATATTAGGGGAAAGGTGAGTGAGACCAGATGACCTTCCACCTTCATGTAGTTGGCTATGTTAAGTAGAGAATATTAAAGTATTCTCAAAACCAAGTGAAGCTCAAACGAACATACCTTCATTAATTAATAAATTTCATTCCTTGTACGTCTATAATAATGGGATGATAATCTATGTATAGGTATGAATCTATAGAGGAATATTAGGTACTCAATCTTCCATCTTGAATAGCTTTACCACTTACCTAATTTTGGGTCTTGTAGCTAGATCTGGATGGGATCACAACAACCCTATCCCTACCAATTGTTCCATTTCAACATTCTCAAACTCCCCATTTAACTTTACATTTTCAACATCCAAAACTTTTCCTTGACTATAGAGATCCCATACCCACTCTGCAAGCCTTATATGATGCTCTTGTAAGCTCACATGTACTACTCTCTTTTTTGTACCAATTTTGAAGGCCACAACCCCAAAACTATAAACATTTGATTTAGGTCTTATTTTTCCTATCATCACACACTTAGGAGCCAGGTAGACAAGGGTTCTAGATATAATTGTAATTTGAGACAAATTATTGTGCTCCAACATCTGGGCTAAACCAATGTATTAAAGTCAGAGCTTTCATCTCCTTTGTTTGATACAACTACAAGAACATCCATTTACCATAGCAAGCATCTTGTGTATGTATGCAACTTGGGCCCAACTATGCATTAAGAACCAACTCAATGATAAGGTGAAAGAGTCTATGCCTGATGGTAGAAAGTGTTCAAAGCATCTTAAATTCACCAAAAAAAAATGGTTAAGCTCATAGAAGCTACATAAAATTTCACTTGGACAATGTTACTCAACAAGAAAAAGTGATCATATATTTGAAAAACAATAGTCACTAAGATTGCAAACACAACCTCACATTTGAACACCTAGAATTATTCCACTTTATTCATCCCAAATTCCCCAAATAACTAGTGGACTCAATGATGAACCCATAAGTAGACTCACACCAAGAGATTGAAGCTACACCATATCTTTTCCTTCAAGGTTTGTGTCTTTAATGAACTTTTAGTCATAGGGAATGTAACAAGAGCGTGTTCCTAAATATTTTTTCCAAAATGATCACCTTTTAGCAATGACACCTTTTGAAAACTATTGTGTACACAAGAATGTACACTACATTAGAAATGGATACTGATGGGTGGAAACAAGAAAAAGATGCCCCATGTTATGAAATAAAGTGGACTTGTTAAATGTAGAGTTTGCAACCTTGTATAACAAACATTAGGAACTTGGCATTAAGTAACTTGTTAAGAATAAATTAACTTAATTTTTCCAAACGTTAAAACACATAATGTTACCGACTAACATCCCATTTGAACAAACATAATTAACATATTGGGATGTATAATAGGCTAAGGGTGCCACCAAAAAGAATACAACAAGAAAGGGGACAATGAAAGAGACAAGACCATTATACATAGGATTGAAAGTGAATATCTTACTAAATATTACAATTATTTCCTCCATTTTAATGGAAAATACTTGTTTAGTTCTTTTGTGTAATTTTCTAAGGGCTCCTCATTCTTACTTTTCTCATGTTTTATTTTGACTCTTAGGTACTACAAAAAGAATATTTTTTTTCCATAAATAAGTATTTGAACTTGTTCTTTGAGGGCATGATAAGATTAAAGTCAACAATCCATAATCCTAGGAAAAGATTGATAGGTTTATTTATCCTAGAGCCTCTTTACTATATTCCTTTCTACATGTTAAAGTAGTCTAGTTGTGCAGTTTGCTGAATTAATCAACATGTTCTAGTTTAATTTTTTTTTAGAATGAAGTAAAGTTTTTAATTGTTGATTCATAACAAAGATCTATTTACATCATAATAATTCTTGCAATATATGAATTTCATATTTTATAGAGAATCATTCATAATGCAAAGGGCACAGCTCATGCTTCAAAGACACTTGGTACAAAAGAGGAATATTACAATCTTGACATTTTATGTCAGATTTTACTAATTAAATTGTACATATGTATACTTTATATCATGATATGTGTGAATATATATGTTAATATGTTTGAGAGATGCCTTCTTCATTAAATTTATTTGTTACCAGCAACCTTTAGTTGATAGTAATTTGATAATTTTGTTCATTGATTTGGATAGCTAAAATACACTTAGATGTTTTTGATAGTTGTTCATTAAATCCAAGGCTAATTAAATAAGTGCATCCAAATAGAAATCAACTTAGATTAACTAGCAAGGACTAAGAATTCAAAATATTAAAATTATCTAGTCAATTAAATGTAGGAAAATAAATATATTTATTACAAGAGTCCTTAGCTATGTTAATTGTAGTAGAATTTTGTTTAGGTGTTAGAAATGCCTATGTGGATCTAAACCTATGTGTGGACATTTCTTATGAAATATGAATTTAGATGTTGAGGATTTGATCCAGTGTGTGCGATAATGTATCAAAAGATTTGGAATGACAGTTTGGGGATCAATGGAAAAAGGGATTTGGTATGGGATGTCAACCAATTTCACACACACTTATGTCAATTATATGTTGATCATTGGATTTACATCTATAATCAAGCTAGGCCCAAAGATAAGGGTAAAGGACTTGTATGCATTTTTTCTATTCTAATCATAAATTTCCTTTAATGTTAGTCTTCCTTGAAAGCTTATTTTTACACTTGTAGTACTTTTCTTAGAACATTGGATTTATTTTGTTTTCTTTAGTTAGGGATAGTGACCTATCTTTGTGAAAACTATTTGTCTTTATGGTAGTATTATATCTTGTATTTATCTTACATCCCAATGTTTGATTTAATGGAAAAATATACACATATCTTTTGATTGAAAAGCTAGAATTTGTATGATTTTTAGTAGAAATTTACATATTTAATGATTAAATGTATTATAACATAACAAAAAGACACAACATATCTAAGGAAATTGATTGTCATGAACAAACTATGAAACTTTAATGCACACCTTTTCAGTCTTCTTGCCTCCTCTATGCAGTCTTATTTTAAAGAAGCTCTCTCTCTCTCTCTCTCTCTCTCTCTCTCTCTCTCTCTCTCTCTCTCTCTCTCTCTCTCTCTCTCCTACTTCCCCTAAATTTTTCATGACTAGTGTTTTATGATAACCCTTTGCATGATTTGTGAGATACCCAATCTTTAGAGATCACTATTTGAGTACTATTCTAAATAATGTTAAGAATGTAGCTTCATTTAGATTGAAGAATGAAATACATCATTATTAAATTTATATATATTTTTGAATTATAATTCAAAGAAATATATTGTGATCATGTACAGTAACCTCTTGCTAGAAAGCTAAAAGCCAAGGGTCGTCTAGAGGATAATGAGGAAAAGGACAAAGATGAAGATAGGAAGGATGATGAAACCATCATGCACATATTCCATAACCAACTAGATGGACTTGCTTGAAGAAATAGGAGTAAATGGATAAGGAGTGTTAGAAATCCTATGAATCGGTAGAAACAATGTAGGACTTTGAAAGGAAAGCAAAGGAGTAAGGCCTATCTTTTTCTATCTTTTGGGTTTTTGGTTTCTGCAGGTTTATTGCTTGGCTTTTTGTCTATCTTTCGATCTGGCCTCTTGGTTGACTGTAGTACTATATTTAGGATTTTGTTGTTTTATTTACAACCCTATGATATGTAATAACTTTTGGGTTTTAGGATCCCTATAAAACTTATTTTTCTTATAAAAAAAAATGATACAATAACAAGCATGATTAGTATTGGTGCTTTTGGGATATTCATTAGTTAGCATAAAATTTGGATAAGGTCATGAAGGGCCATGATTCCTCATGCAATAAGCCATTGGGGGAGTCATGTATCATCATGGACTTAACCCCTTGTAATGTATATATTATGAACATCGATGACTGTTAGATTAAAAAACAAAAAAAAATTGGTAATACTATTATCTGCAATAGTCATTCGATATACCATACTTCATTATTCTTCAAGGAAATATATCCTTGGTATAGTTCAAAATAAATATATTGATAATCATGATATATATATACAAAGTTTGATCATATATGTATATATTCTATTCAAGGAAGAATATCAA
The DNA here is from genome assembly GCA_028749045.1 of Cupressus sempervirens. Taxonomy (NCBI): domain Eukaryota; kingdom Viridiplantae; phylum Streptophyta; class Pinopsida; order Cupressales; family Cupressaceae; genus Cupressus; species Cupressus sempervirens. The sequence goes on from CM053790.1 coordinate 319,700,779, forward strand.
TATATAAATATAAGATAATGTGATAGTATAAAACTATATGTTTCATAGGAACCATCCATTTTCTTCATGGGGAGACTTGTATTTAACATCATTTTATCATTTTAGAACAATTTATCTTGACCATGTTTAATAAGTATTCATCTCTTATGAATCTTAACTATTCACTTAGGATTAGAAATTGTTTGTCTCCAATGCTTCTCTAGGTATTATAGTCATACTAACACTTAAAGGAAATGATGAAAAATTTAAAATTTGTTGAAAAATGTACATAAACAAAGTTAAACTTATTGTCATGTTGTATGTTCCTCTAAATAGAACTAATGGACTAATTAATGATTTATTTATTTTCTACGAAGAGAAATGTGATAGTTTGCTCAAATAGTTCTTGGATTCATTGTTGTGTTGAATGTATTATATTTTTTACTCATTTAATACTCTAACTTTTTCATTACAAGAAGGGTTACATGGATGTATTTGTAGAGTTGTTGAGTACTTATGGTTCTTTCAGCTGGGTGAGTTCTCCTATTTAACTTACAAATCTTTGTAGATGAGTTTCAAAGGAAAAATCTCTTAATTTTAGTGTCGAGTTTCATGTAATTATGAGGTTAAAATCTTTATGAATATTGGCTATCTCAAAAAAATCAATTAAAAGAGTTTTGGAAAGGTGACAAAAATGTAAGTATCTTCCTTTTCAACATTCTTAAATCTATAAGTTAAATGTTTTACTAATTTCTAATTTTTTTAATGTTAAACAGGTTCCTATGCACCTGAGAGTTAATCATTTCAAGGTGCATCAAATTCCAAAGATTTCCAATTCAATAGGACATCTTAATGTGTTAGAAGAATTTAGCTATCTTCAATCCCTTAGATAATCATTTAGATAATTAGTGTATAAGACATTGTTCATTTCCATTTATGCTCCATATATATTAGAAAAAAGTTTAAACAACATCTAATACACTTTGTCACTTTGACAATCAGCCAACCGTCAATACTTATACAAAATTGGAGGGAGGAGTTACCCAACTACAAGACTTTACATATAGTTTCTAATATGAACAACTAGGACCATATATGATATACCACTACATCTAAAAAGACAAAATATGAACTAAAAATTAATACATTCTAGGACCCAAGCTTTGGTCTATCAGTCTCATAACTATGTACTAGATAATTTCCAACACCTATAGTTGATTCCTTATCATCATATAGATGACAATTTTCCATGATTTTTCTCAATTCTTTAATTTCTATCTATGTAATAAAACTTTGATATCTTTCAATGTAATGAGTAGCTTTAACTTCATCTTTGTATACCATCAACATCCCATCATGTATCAACTTCATGAATCCAGGCTTTGTAATCTCCAAGCAAAGAGAGACCTATGACATGATGTAAAAATGTGTGAGTTTAAGATTAAACTCAGTAGGGGCCCTTCTCACATTCTAAAAAATCTCCTTGTTCCTTTCCTTCCAAAGAAACCACAACACTTCACTAGTAAGAGCAAGTCAAAATCTATTAAGAGATAAGTTAAAAGATCTCACATAACTAGCTAAGATTTCACACCATGAAAAAGAATTGTTCTTATTCCAATCAATAGGATAACCAAAATAAATGGCCCAACTTTAGAAGCAAAAATACATTCAAAGAAAACATGCTCAAAGCTCACAGGTTTATTGCATAAATTGCAAATCATAGGCTCAACTTTAATAGATGAAAAAACTAACCCTATAACAAGTTTCTTAAGAAACAACAACCATCTAAAATGAATAACCTTAGGCTCACATGGACCCTTCCAAAAGTAATCAAAGAAAAATTGCAAGTTTGAGAAAGGACAATTAAGACCCCAACAATTAACTATACGTTGTAACATAGATTGATCTTTTTTAAACATATCATAAATTTGTTTAACAGAGGTATTACCAATGCTAGTACCATCTTTCCATTTTGCATTTCTGATAAAATAATTACTATCCATAAACTCCCCACCTTTCTTCTTGCATAAAGCTTTGATCAAAAGAGTATATGTCTTCCTTTGAGAGTTTGGAATGTCAAACTTCCTATAAATCTCATCTCATGACCCAATCTTATCATTAACCATCAAATCACTAATAAGAGAAATACCTTTCTCATTCCATTTTTTTTTCAAACAACTCTGAGTAAGATCAAGAGGCTTATTATTCACATACAATCCCCATAAGATTTACCTATCAGTAAAAATGTATTTAGGAGGACCCCTAGTGGTATACCAACAAGATATAAACTCCCTCACTTGTGTCCATGGAAACCACATGGAGGAGAATACTTTAGACCCAAACACTTTCATCTTAAAATCTCCCATAGTAATATCCCAAAAAGGAATGTTATCCCATTGCTTACCTTTTTCAATAACTGACCTTGCAACATTATATCTCACTAGAACTTTCCAAAGTTCATTTCCCCAAAAATCTTTGAAGATCCACTTGGCTATGAGAGAAATGCCTTGGGCTTTAATATCCTTAATCCCCAGGCCCCCCAAATGTTTGCGTAGATAGCACCAATCCCACTTAACACAATGTCTCTTTTTGGACCCCAAGCCATCTGACCATAAGAAATCTTTGAGGATCCTTTCAAGCGTCCCAAATTGAGTCTTAGTAAACAACTAGGTGGAAGCAAAGAAAATAAGATGAGAAGAAAGGACATTCTAAACCACGTAAACCCTCCCTACCAATGAAAGGGAGTGAATCTGCCATCTCAAATGTTTACCATTAATCTTATTAAAAATCCACTCCCACATGTCTGCAAATGAAGAATCTAGGGAGAAAGGTATACCTAGATACCTAGTAAAAGTTTTAGGTCCATTCCAGGTCCACCCCATCTTAGATAACCAAATAGGAGGAGATTTCTTCCAACCCATAAAAAAAGACTTATGGGGGGCCACTTTGGCTCCAGAAACAAAGCAAAAAAAGTGAAGTCTGTGGATAGCCATAAAAAATTTCTCTTTCAAAAGATCCAATAAAAGAGTAGTATCATCTGCAAATTGAGCATTAATTAATTCATCTTCCTTAGGGAGGGTGATGCCTTTAATAGGATGTCCTAAAGAAGCACCCCTCAGAATATAGAATAGAGCATTGACAATAATAAAAAATAAGGAGGATGCAATAGGACAACCTTGCCTAATAGAACTCTGTAGCATAATAGGTTCAAAAAATTCTCCATTTATCTCAATAATAGTGGAAGCATCTTTAAATAGAATTTCAATCCATTTGCAAAAATAATATGGAAATCCGAAATCTTTCAACATGCCAAGCACAAAAGGCCACTCCACCATATCATAAGCCTTCACAAAATCAAGAAGAATCATAACCACATCCTACCTACTATCCTTGGCCCAATTCATAGCTTCCCAATTGGTGATAAGATTCTCCAAGATATATCTGCCTTTGATAAAACCTATTTAAGTGACTGAAGCATTGTTCTAAGTAATGTCTACAATCCTTCTAGCCAACAATTTAGCAATAATTTTATATGAGAAATTGAGAAGGGTGATGGGTCTCTAATTCTTAACTGATGATCTATCTCCTACTTTGGGGAGTAGTTTAATGATACCTCTATTCACATTGCTTTCCAAAGATCCATTGTCAAAAGAATCATTATAGAATAGAAGAAGTTCTTCCCTAATCCAATCTATATTATCCTTATAGAATTTAGCAGGTAGTCCATCCATACTTGGAGACTTTTTATTAGCCATGGCCTTGATAGCCTCTTGAATCTCTTCTAGAGTAATTTTCCTACTCAACTTATCCCTTTCACTATCAGAAACCTTCTTAGGGATCATCTTTAGACAATCACTCAGTAGCACATGCTAATCATGATCAAATTTTGAAGAGAGTAATTTAGAGTAGAAATTGTAAAAAGCATCCTTAATAGCTTTTGGGTCATTAGTTTTACCAACTTCAATCTAAATATTTTCAATCTTTTCTACCTTGTGTTTAGCCCCAATAATGTTGAAAAAATATTTAGACCATATATCACCATCTCTAAACCAATTCATTCTTTCCCTAATCCTTTGCCCTTGGATCTTATATCAATGAAGAAATCCAAGTTTATGCTTGATGGAAATCAAATTATTCAATAGCATAGGGTCCTCTGGACAATATTGAAGTTCAAATTTAGCCTTAGTAATATTACATTGAAGATCATTCTCTTCATCATTTTTATCTTTGGCAACTTTTTTCCCAATGATCTGATAAATCTTTTTCCAACACTCAACTAAATGGCACCACTGCTTAATAAGCCTAATAGATGGATTACAAAATTTGGATAGAAAAGTCACTAGTCTAATAGCCTCTTTATTATCAAGATCCTTTAGCAACGATGTATTTAACTTGAAACTTTTCATTCTGGTGCTATCTTTATTAACATCATCACCCTTGTTAATAAAAAACATTGTAGAAATAGGTGAGTGATCTGATATTGTGTGGGAGACACAGTAATAGGAGAATGGCCCTCTTTAGAATGGAATGAAGAAAAAAGAAGCATCACAATAAATTCTATCCAATCTACAATAAACTCTATTCTACCCCCCTTGATTATTGCACCAGGTGAACCAAATGCCATTAAAGTTTTCTCTATTATTTTCTAGTGGATCAAACAAATTAAAACATCTTCTAAATTTACACCAAATTTTTTTTTCATTACCTTTCCATTGATGCTTCAGTCATCCTTGTTTATCACAAAAATCTTATATCATGTTAAAATCACCAACAAAAATCTAGGATACTTTCAGTAAGTTAGAAGAACACCATTCCCATAAAAAAATTCTATCCTTATAGTCATTAGGGGCATATATATTACATATCCCAATAGTGTCGTCCCCAACTTTAAGAGTCATCCAAAGTTCCCTTTGACATTTTGAGCATCCATGCTGCAAAATAGAATTTTCCCACTTGGATCCTACTAACAATGCCACTCTCCCTTTGCCTTTCTCATGTTTAGAGTGAAACCCAATAGCTTCATCCCATAAGAATTTTGTAAGAATTTGCCTAAGGGCAAAATTCACCCAAGAACTAAGAACTCAAACACAAGCACAAATGAAGACCAAAAATGGAGAGAGTATGATTAGAATAACAATGTATTCAATAATTGATGCTTGAGAGTACACTAGGAGTGCCTGATTATAAAGGCTACAGGAGAGCTTCTAGAATGCATAGAAGTTAGCACCATGATGTGTCACACAACCAAGCACATGTCCACCAGATATGGATTATCCTTCATTAAGCACATAAGTAAATGTGGTGATGAGAGGATAAGCCTAGAAGGGTGGGACGTGCAAAACAATGTTGTAGACACCATGTGCTCAAATAGAGGTGCATACTCCTATGTTGTCAACATGAAAAATCACAAGGTTGCACAAACTCCTAAGTGTCTCACAAATTAAAATAATAAAATAATACAATATAATTAAATAATGCACCAACACCCCCCCTTAAGTGCAAGTTAGGAGAATGCGCTTAAGCTTACAAGCTAGGATGAAGATGCAGAATGGGTCCCGGCTACTTGGCCATCTTAGGTACCCATGTACATAATGCAATGAAAATCTCTCATAAAGCCAGGAAAGAGGGAAAACCTCATGGGAAAAACCCTCCCCCAAAAAGAGAGATAGAGAAGGATGCATCAATGGATGGAGTAATCAAGACCCCCCATTACAACATACATCCAATATATACAAAAGAGAATAAGAGAAGGAAGAGAGATAGAATAGGCTCCCCCCCTAAAAGAAGAATGCCAACAAGTGAAAACTCCTCCGATGAAGAAGCTAGTCCAAGAATGCAGAATAGTGTTCCTCCCTTTAGGAAGAAACAATGGAAAAGGTACACTCCTGAAGATGTGTGCTAGCCCTAAAACCTTCTCAAGTATCCCTGTACTGATGCTAAAGTTCACCCCTTCCAATTGTGCTAAAAAGAATGAATGCAGATCTGTCAAAGATGTCTGTTGAACCTGTTCCATTGAACCATCTTTCTCCTCGAGTAACAAAGAGCCCTCCACTAATTGCTATTCATAAGGATTCACAATCACGCCAACCTATTCAGATTGATCATGTAGAGAATGGACATGAGGGTCAGAGTGATCCCTCGCAACAACTGTAGAAGTATCATCGTCAATGAGAAAATGTGTGTCCTCAAGTCTGTCTCCCAAATCAAGTGAAGCTGGAGCTGGAAGAAAAGATGTACCATGATGTGATGGACCTTTCACTATGGCAATATAAGCTCGTAGACTGGACTGATGTGACCTCTCATTGCAACTATCAACATAATCCCACATGTCTGAATCTGTTCAAGTACTATTGCTGGTGTCACTATCAGTTTCCACTGTGTATGAAGTGTGAAGAGGAGTAGAGGATAAGCTCGAAGAACTTTCCTCAAAGTGAACATCCTTCTCCACAAAAATCTCATGAGTCTTTAGACCCATAAGTCTATAAGCCTTCACATTGTCTTCATAACCAATAAAGGTACAAGGCCTAGGTGTTGGTGCCTTGCAACCCCTGGAAGATCTATTTGCCTATGCAAGACAACTGAAGACTCTAAGGTGACTCACAATTAGTTTTATGCCGCACCATGCCTCAAAAGGAGTCTTGCCATCTAAGGCTGGATGAGGAGACCTGTTAAGTATGTGAGTAGCACTGCTAATGGCTTCAACTTCAAGTGTAGGATCAAGAGACTTGGCCTTAATCATGCAACTTGCCATGGTCTTGAGAGTCCTAATCCTCATAGCTGAAACATCTGTCTTGTGCAGACTAAATGCTAGTGAGTTTTGAAGATCAATCCCCTCAATTTTGCAAAAGTTCTTAAGTCTCCTATCAGCATATCTATTCTCATTGTCCACTCTTAATACTTTGATGGCTTTCCTTGACTTGTGTTCAACATGAGCCTTGAAGTCTTGAAGCTTATGAACTACTTCATTCTTATGATGAAGGAAAAAGACCCAAGAGAATCTAGAAAAGTCATCAACAAATGCAAGTATGTAGCGGCCTTGGCTGACTGAAGTCACGGCAAATGGTCCTGCTAATACCATGTGAACTAGCTGAAGAACAACTGGAGCTTGAGAAGACTTCCCTTTATCATACTTCTTCTTGAGATGCATATCCACTAAACAAGATGAACACTTCCCCTTAGAAAAGCTGATGTTGGGTAGACCTTTGACCATGTGTTTTGAGAAAAGGTGCAGAAGAGAGCGAAAGTCAAGGTGACCAAACCGCTCATGCCATAAGTTGTTGTTTGAATTAGAGTGAGTTAACAAGGCTTGATAAGAACTCTTAGGCACAAAATGGGAGAAGGAATAAAGCCTCCTATCATCATTGACTTTCCCAACTGCTACCAATGAATCATCTTTGAGACTTCGCACCATCATTGAATTGGGAAGGAACTCAACCTTATGACCATCTCCAAGGTGAGTGATTTGGTAAAATGATAGGAGATTGGAGTTTAGATTTGGAACATAGAGTACATATTTGAATTCCCCATCTTCCATTTCAACATGTCTTTTCCCTTCAAATTCCATTTTAGTATCATCTCCCGCAAAGATGTGTGGTACCTTTGACTGCTTCAATGAAGAAAAATCTTTCTTTGAAGAACCCATGTGGTAAGAGGCACCTGAGTCAAGTATCCATTCTGAAGAAGAATTTGTGTTGGCCATAAGTTCTTGACCTTTACCCTTTGAAGAGTTAGGAGTAGAATCATTGGAAGTACCTAGCACCTGAATCTTATTCTTCTTGAGTAGATTTTCTAACTCATTGATTCTTTTGGTTTTGTAATGATTCTCATCATGATTTGGCTTTTTACAGTATGCACAAAAGAGTTTGTCCTCCTTTTCATTACTTCCTTTCTTGTTTGAAGAAGAACCACCTTGTTGAAAGGAGTCATATTGTGTCTTAGATTGTGTTTTTTGCTTCCACTACTTCTTCTTGTTGTTTCTTTTTCCCCCTTGACGTGATTTGGAATCATCACTAGCCACCAAGGCTTTGGTCTTAGATGACTTGAGAAGTCCAAAATCCACCAAGTGAGATTGTTCAACAGTCAACATGTCTACAAATCCATCAAAGGATGGCTTTTGGTAAGCAGATCCCATGGTCAACCTGTGAGTATTAAAGCTCGAAACAAAGTTGGCATACTCAGAAGGTAGCTTCTTCAGGATGTGATGTATCAACCTTTCATCCTTCATGGGATTTCCACAATCTTTAAGGAGTGCCCTATACTCATTGACTTTGATGATATAATCCTAAATTGTGTCATAATTCTTAAGAACTAAGAGAAGTAGATCATCTTCAATCTAAAATCCCTTTTCTTCATCCACTTTACCATACAACTGTTCAAGTTTATCCCAAGCTTCCTTAGAGTCTGAACAATTTTTAATGTGAAAGAGAAGATCGCTATGTACACAACTCCTGATAACACCTAAAGCTTGTCGGTCATGAATTGTCCAATCAATGAGTTCTTTAGCATCAATAGGTTTGGTAATTGTACCATCTACATATAAACTATATCCTTTTTCCATTAATCTACTCCATGCAATATCTTTCCAAGTAGAATAGTTGCGTGAAGTTAGAGGAGGACATTTAAAACCCATGATGTAGAAATGAAAAGACCACAATGGAGAGACACAAAAACCACAATGCACACCCCCCCTTTTCACTCAATAAATCCCCCCCCAAAAAAAAGAAGAAGAAGATGCTTTTGGCACTTTATAAGTACTGTGTTTACAATTAGCCACTTGTCAAAATGAACAACGTGGACTTTTTAATTTTGCTTTTACAACTACCTTATAAGGCTTAAATCTGTCACTTAAGCATTGTAGCTTAGTTTTACAACAATTCTGAAAAGGAATGAAAGCTTACAATGCCAAAGAAGGCCTAATTCTAAAAGTGAAAAATTTGTCCACACAACCTTAGAATTTGACTTCAAATTTGGAAAGTAGAACAAAAAATACACACTTTCAAAAAAAAATAGAACTTGAAAAGGTGACCAAATGTGCCCGTACGGAGCTTCTGAAGTTGCAAAAGGCAGGATTATGTAGGTACAATCACCAAAAAATGCAATTTTTGCAAAATTTGTGCACTAAAACTAGAAAATAGCACCACCATTGGAAAATTCAAAAAATTCTACCTGATTTCAAAAAAAATTGCACCGAATCGGAGTTCGAATGTCTAAGATACAAGCTCGCAAAGTCAGGTTGCCAAATTGAAAAGAAATATGGAGAGGGGTCTGGAGGAGAAACTGTGAAGTTAAATTTGATGATCAAATGGCTGTCAAAGCAGTTATAAAATGCCTTGGTTTGAATTTTAGATAGGTGTCAAATTTAACCCCTTAAACAGGTGACATCAGCAAAAAAGTCTGCCTGTGCTGACATGGCAAGTTGACTGTTCAGTCTGTACTATACAAAAAAGTACACATGGCAAGTATGGAATCTGACGTGGTAGAAAATTCTAGTTGGCTATCCATGGGTGACATGGCAATTTTGGACTCGATGATGTGTCAAAGTGTACATGTGGCGAGTGCTCCGCGTGGCATTATTGCAAGCGTCTACATGGGCAGGAAACAAACCGAAGGTTGCAGATTAAAAAAACTATCGAGAAGATTTGCGAAACCATGATCGCAAAAACCACGGTCTAAGACGTTGGATTTCCAAACCCTCACCAAAAGTTTACCAAAAATTATCGGGATCTAAATAGTGGGTAGGAGGTCTATCATGCGCGAAAGCGAGAAAACATCAAATCTCTACACACTGGGAAGGATCACAATGACAAATGCTCAAAAGGATCAAATCACAGTGGGCACTAGAGAGAAATTCTGCATCATCACCAAAAAGATTTACGTCAGCTATCAAAAATAACAAAGACTTCACCGATGCCAGAGAAAGCACTGCAAATCGCGTCGGACAGAGGAACTAATGAAGCAGTGGTCGCTGACAAAATGCAAAATGCATGCTGGAAAAACATTGAAACCCTGCCAAATTCCTCAGACAATCACTGGGTTCAGTCAGAGATCGCCGATGTGTGGGGTTTAATAATCCCACATTCGCTGGGATATTGGTCTCAGCGGTGTTTAAATGACAAAGCCCGCAAGCATTAGTTGAAATGGCTCTTGCCAAAGAAGGGGAAGTTGCGGTTGGAGGTGAGCTTTAACTGCCTGTCGATTAAGTTATCGCCGGCTTGGTGAAGTCTGTTGCCATTGGTAATAAGGTGCTTGCTAGTCAGGATAAGATGCTAGAATTGTGGACTGTTGACGCCGGTGATGAAATGCACGGGTTGTTGGATGTGTTGTGATGGTTGTCGTCGCCTGTGACGATCGCTTCAAAAAATTTGTTATGTATTCTGCAGATTATTAAGCCCACGACTTAATAAATTTCTCCCTGCGAAATAGATTAAATAATTTGCCACAAATAAAATACAGATTCAAGATTTGATCCCTTGGGTCTGTAAAAATTTTTTTCTCCAAAGTAGACAAAAATTTTCGCAAAAATATTGACAGAAAATTGACGAAAATTTCAGAGAGAAAGCGCAGATACAAAAATGAATTAACAAGATCTACAAGAGATCATACCCATACTGCAAATCAGGCCTTCAGTTTCTGATTTGCAAAAAAATTTTACCTCACGGTCAACTATGGGCCAAGGTAGGAGTTCTTATAGTTAATTTTCACAGGTTCAGCGTTCCAAAAGCAATGGAGAGGTCAGATCTAATGCTAGATGCTCCCAATTTCTACAACACTCCAAATTCAGGCTGAGGTGATGAAGCAAGCAAGAGGTCTCTAATGGCTATGTGATGAGAAAGTCTCCAAGCTCTGATACCATGTAAGAATTTTCCTAAGGAAAAAATTCACCCAAGAACTAAGAACTCAATCACAAGCACAAATGAAGACCAAAAATGGAGAGAGTATGATCAGAATAACAATGTATTCAATAATTGATGCTTGAGAGTACACTAGGAGTGCCTGATTATAAAGGCTATAGGAGAGCTTCTAGAATGCATAGAAGTTAGCACCATAATGTGTCACACAACCAAGCACATGTCCACTAGATATAGATTATCCTCCATTAAGCACAGAAGTAAGTGCGGTGATGAGAGGATAAGCCTAGAAGGGTGGGACACACAAAACAGTGTTGTAGACACCATGTGCTCAAATAGAGGTGCATACTCCTGTGTTGTCAACATGACAAATCACAAGGTTGCACAAACTCCTAAGTGTCTCACAAATAAAAATAATAAAATAATGCAATATAATTAAATAATTCATTAACCTAAGTAAACTTAAGTAAGTGTAAATAGTAAAGTACTTATTTACACCAACAAATTTATTAATACAAGATGCTTGAAAACTAACCACTTTAATTTCTTGTAAACAAATAATATCTTTATTTTTTAGCTTATTACACCACCTCCTAACAATATACTTCCTATCTATCATTTCCAAACCTCTAACATTCCAACTATGAATATTTAACATCATGAATGGGGATGTATAGAAGGAGTCTTGGGAACCTTGTTGAATCTATTGAAATAGTTTAGGATGACATTCTTGCCACCAACACTCCCCAAAATTGATCTCTTCTCATATGTTTTCCTTTTCTTTTTCACAACCTTAGTAAACTACTCCCTTGCCTTTGCATCAAGAGTTTTTTGGATCACAAGTGGGGGAGTACATATCTCTTTATGTATAACACTCCTACTATTAAAATCCTTAGCCTTCTCATTAATGGATCTAAGAGCAAGCTACTGAGCATTCAATCTGGTGGGGATCTCATCACTCCTAGCCTCACCCACTTCTTTTGTTAAAATAGTTTGGGCAATAGGATGAGATTCACTAGGAATCTATCTAACTTGACCAGCTAGGATCACCTCAAACTCTTTATCATACAAAGGATTATCTAAAGAGATAAAACCACCACATTCCAAAGAATTGGCTTTAGAAGGGCTTTTGTTCAGCATGGACTAGTTAGACATGCCGCCATCCACATTTCCTATTGGAGTAGAGGGTATATCATTCTTATCTAAAACTTTAGCAACAATGCCCTTCTCTAGAATAAATTCCTTGGTATTATCAACTTTCATCTTGGCTTTATCAAAATGTAAATTATGGGTCTGACAATTCTTATTATAGTGTCCATTAAGCTTAGAATGAAAACAAGCATGCAAATTACCCAACAAATATACTCCCTAAGAATCACTTTCTCCTTCTAAATTTAATGAAATAACATTAGGAAAAATTACATTTGGGTTGAGAGCCACAAGAACACACACATTTAAATGCCAAAGAGTAACCCTTGACTCTTCTATTTTCAAAACTGACTTGAGGGGCTTCAAAACATGTGATACAAAAGGCCAAAATTCAGCATGAAGATTTCAAATTTTCACCAAATTTAGTGTGGACTTTTTAATAACTTCATCAAAATTACCACTAGTAGACCAAGGATAGGCTCTAAATAAAGAATGCCATACATTCCAAAATCCCTTCTTTAATATTATTTCCTACATATTATAGGTTTTAAAAAAAATAACAAAAACCCCTTTTTGAATCATTCTGTAGAAATTATCGTGCAATACAAATTATTTTCCCCACACAACATTTAACCAATCATCAAGAAACTTACATGAAGGCAAAGAATTAACATCTAAACAAACAAAGAATATGGCAATGTTTCTTAACCTACTCTACTCTTCTCTAATAGCTTTACCCATATCATCATTGGGAAATAAGGTTAGGGACTTCAAATCATCAGAGGGGTTCCTACCATTTCCTTTTTCATGTTCTTGCTTGACTCCACCATCAATGTCTACATCTTGTCTATCTCCATGGGTTATGGTCCTCAGATTTACATTTGAACACTCCACAACTAGAATTCTTTCAAACCTACTCTCAAAGCAAGCTATTTCAAGGAAAATTGGCACCAAATTCTCTATAAAAACTGCCTTATACAAAGGCTTCTCGCACCTATTCTCGGAGCCACCATTATCCATGATGCCATCACAAACTCCATCCTTTCCATCATTACTAGAAATCTCTAGCTTATCATTGCTTGAACTCTTAGCATCCCTCAATTTTTCATCACTTTCTCCCACAAGATCTCTTGGTAGTTCACTTGCCATGGCCACATCATTTCCTTCCATTAGTCCTCATCACATGCACAAGCCAATGTTAGGGCTGAATGACCTACACAAACTAGTACAAAAAAACTAGGCAAAAACCCCACGAAAACTAGTCCAAGACACATGGAGAGGAAAAAACATGGGAAAAATCATGCCAAAACATAATAAAACATGAAAAACCATAAAAGCAAGAGAAAAATACACAATAGAAAACACATGTAATGAGGTGGGCCAGTAGTGCCATACAAACCAAAAGTACAGAGTTGTAGATCACCCAATCTAGGAATTTTTTTTCTTTATGCTCCATATATAGGTATATTGCATCTTTAAATATATAAGGTAGAACATCTTTTTAACACATAGTAGGTAGTTTCTCTATTGTATTATGTGAATGATGTGAGATACCTATTGGAGCATACAACATTAACAATTTAGAACTCTCTACATTAAAGGTGTTAAACCAACCACTAATGCTGAAGCTGAGGTTATAAAGAAATTTGTGGATGATACCTTCCTAATTGGGGAATCTTAAATCATGGAGGCTGAAGCCTAGAAAATGATTTTACATAATTATGAAGAAAGCTTAGGGCAACGGGTGAACTACCATAAAAGAAAAATTTATTTCTTTAACACTGATCCTTCGCTTCAAAGAAGGATTAGGAAAATCTTGGATTGCTAATCAGCTTGCCTCCCAAACACTTATTTAGGCCTCCCCCTCACTACCAAGGAGGTTTCTAATGAATTTTGGAATACAATAGTGGAGAGAATTCAAAAGAAGCTTGCAGGGTGGAAAGGGAAGATATTAAGCAATGTCGAAAAACTACAACTGATTGCTGTTGCTCTTCAGGGAATCCCTATTTATTTCTTATCCATATTTAAGATTAATCTAAATATGGCTAAGAAAATTGAGAGAATTCAAAGGAATTTCCTGTGGTTAGGGACTGAAGAGAAAAATAAATTGAATCTAGTCAATTGGGAGGAGGTGTATAAACCAAAAGCTAAGGGGGAGCTTGGGATTAGACGAATGAAAGACCTTAATAAAGCTCTTCTCACAAAAAATGGATGGAGACTGGCAGAAGGAAACATGAGATGGGGAAATATAATGAAAGCTAAATATTTGTCTAATACCTCCTTTCAGTGGAACCTATATAATAATGACCTCCTAGGAGGTTCAAAGATCTGACATAACATTGTTGGAAATAGAGGGCTGCTAAGAGAAGGATTGAGGTGGATTGTGGGAAATGGCTTCAATATAAGGTTTTGGGAAGATAGGTGGATGGATGGGAAACTGCTGGCCTGAACTAAATATAGTGGTGTGGTTAAAGTAGGAGACTACATTGGTCAGGGGAGGAGATGGAATAAGCTGTATAAGGAGGACTATCCATGGGAGATAGTTATTCTCATAGAGGAACTGAAAGAACTAATAAAGGAACAGAGATTCCCATTATTGCCATAGGAGGATATCATGGCTTGGGATTTATCTCCGAATGGGAACTTCACTATCGAATCTGCTTATACCTTAATTTTCAATAAGGAACTATGCCCAACTACATGGAGCAAGGTATGGATTAGTAAACTTATACCTAAGATTAATTTCTTTTGGTGGATGATTCAACATGGAAATTTTTTAACAATTGATAATTTGAAAAAAAAGGGATTCTACATAACAAACTATTGTTGCCTTTGTGAAAAAAAGGAAGAAAGTATTTACCACCTTTTCATTGAATGTTAGTTTGCGGTTAACATCTGGAGTAAGGTTTGGGAAAGATTGGCGATGGCTTTGGTCATGAAAGATAGCTTGGGATAGTTTGTGGATAATTGGGATTTCCCATTCCATCATCCAAGACTAATCCTTTTATGGAAGATTATCCCACCATATGTATGCTAGCACATATGGAAAGAAAGGAATAATAGGATATTTAGGGAGGAAAACAGGACAGTTGATGTGGTTTTTGGAGTGATGAACAAACTGTTGAAGGAAAATCTAAGGGTAGCTAAATACAAGATGCCAAAGGAGGAACCAAGAAGACTTGAAAGCATTGTGGCTGAGAATTAGGGTTGTTAAGAGGATTTCTTCCTATTTGATAACTTTGCTAGGAGGAGGAGACAATAGACAATATGGAGACCACCCACCATCACAAAGTATAAATTGAATTTTGACAGAGCTGTGAAAGGAGGACAGGGAGTGGCTAGAGGTGTGCTGAGAGATAGGAATGGTGATGTGCTATTGGTTTATGCAGGCCAGGTGGGGATCGGTAGCAATAATGTGGCAGAAGCTATGGCGTTATTATGGGGTCTTCAACTCTTTAGGGAAAGAAACATTTTAGAGTTAATGATAGAAGGGGACTCCAAACTAGTGATTGGTTGGGTAAAGGGAGAGGAAAAATTGGGATTGAAGATTAGAAATATCATCCTGGATATTAAAAATATATTGGAGGAAATGAGAATGGTCCACCTGCAGCATATCTACTGGGAGGGTAATTAAGTGGTAGATGATGTAGCTACCATGGGGTTTAATGTTAGGGCAATCACGTGCTAGGAAAATTTAGTTGATATCAACAAAAATCTAAGGATGTTGATATCCAAGGAAAAAGGTGGCCAAATTTGGCAAGATGGAAAAATTTGTTGCTAAATTAAGGAAATAAGAGACAGACGTGGCCATACAAATGACAAGTGGAGTAATTACGAATTAAGGAAATTGTCTTTTTGTAATTATGGAAACTCATTCCAAGCTTCAAATTGCTCTCCAAAAGGAAGTATGATACATATTATGGATTGGGATGTCAAAAATTGACGGGGAGAGAAAAGTAGGTTTTTTAATACCCACAAATCTCATAATAAGATGTCATGGGATTCTGGAGCACATCATACATAGGTCTGTAACTTTGATCCCTATTCCCTTAAAGGATTTAAGCAAGAGAGTAGCCACAAAGAATTTGAAAGTGATAAAGTTCTGATGCATATTTCAGAGGAAGAGAGGCTGGATAGTGGAGGAATTGAAATGGGAGGTGATCTAAATCAGTTGGAACCAACGAGATTAGAGAACTTCAAGGATAGGATGGCGACCTAGTATCATTTGAAAGAAGGGGGTTTTTTTCCCTATATGATGTCCATGGTTGGGTGTGATGAAAATTGTGCGTTACAATTTGTGAATAATTGGAATGATAGAAAGGCTACAATCAATGGCATTACATTTTAGGTTACAGAGGAGGTAATTGCATTGGCAACAAGACTCATAGTGAAGGGAAAAAATGGAAGAAAGTCACTAAAGTCTCAGATGAGGCTAGCATGAATAACTTCTTTGTGGAGAATGAGGAGTCGATTTGCTATAGAGGAGGGTTTAAAAGGGATAAGTTACTTGAGCCCTAGGATGATGTGTTTTTGGTCCTGATGAAGTATCTCACACTAGAAGGTAGGTTTGGAGTGTGCTATTATTATCATTTTCCTTTGTTGAATCACTTTAGAAATAGGGATTTCATTTCCATTCCATTTTTCCTTTTGCATTCACTTGAGAATATGGTTAATGATATTAGGGGGAAAAAGAATAAAGGCTTAAACTTCACCATTATTCATCAGGAGTTAATTTTTTGTTTGTATCAGTTCTACTTAGCTTTGTGTCCCCCCAGAGAGGTTGTAGTGGAAAACCCCTACCATAGTCCGGGTTTCCTCCCGAGCTCCAATATGGGGACAAAAATCCATACTCTTAGACCATCTCCTAGCAAGGATATTAAGAAAAATAAAAAATCTAACATAGCCCTAGAACAAAAGGGAAACAAGAAAATTAAAGTTGAAAAGGTGGTTGAGGTTTTTGGAGAGGATTGTGGTGAGGATATTGGGGAAAAAGCAAGAAGAAGGTCTGGTAGGTTAGCTCAGTCCTAGGCTAGGGTTAAGTAGAAGTCCATCAGATACCCTATTGAGGAAGTTGAAGAAGATAGCTCAGGTAATAATAGTG
Organism: Cupressus sempervirens; assembly: GCA_028749045.1. NCBI lineage: Eukaryota > Viridiplantae > Streptophyta > Pinopsida > Cupressales > Cupressaceae > Cupressus > Cupressus sempervirens. The sequence continues at coordinate 319,717,855 of CM053790.1, forward strand.
ATAGAAGGGAGGAGGAAAATATTTCCAACTCCAAAAAGGATGAAGGTAATAAGGAGGGGGAAAAAAGTTTCAATTCTAGGAACATTTTGATGGATGATACTCAAACTCAAGTGTTAGATGGCAAAGAAAGGAATACTAAGACAACCCATGTTTTAGCCCTCTTCTCACTTAAACCTATTAATTTTTCTGATAAGATGAGCAAAAATGATGATTCCCCAATTACCATTTCTTCCCCTATTAAGAAAAATTTGAAGATTTCCTCTAACCCACGGGTGCTGCAAGATAAACCACACGGAGGTTGCTACAAAGAAGGTTGAGGAGCATAAAGAGGAGACTGAAGTAGTGGAGGAGCATTACATGAACCTGTAGGAAAGGGTCAAAGCTTTGGAGGAGGGGTTTTTCACCTTCTCCAAGTTTGGACTTAAAGTTACTCATGCTGCTGCAACTAACCTCCAATTGCTGGCACAAGAGAAGGAGGAAGCTGGCTTGGACATGGAGGACAACAAATTACTCTTGAAGTTTCTTGCTAATGACTGGGCTTAGATTCTACTTCATTCAAGGGGAAAAGGGAAAAAAGAAATCTAAGTCTTTTTTAGTTCTATTCAGTTATAGGGATCTAAGGATCCAAAGACTTTATATACTTTTTTGGCAATTATGGTGTTGCTTGTATTCAGCTATATTTAAGATTTTATTAGGCCTGGGTGCCTTTATGGACTATGTGGTTAGTATCTAGGTTGTTTCCTTTCTAGTTCTAGCTTTTTGGTCTTTGGTTTAAGTCTCTGCTTGCTGGTTCTCCTATTCTATTTGTCTATTTTTGTTACTGGCTGGTAATGTGCTGGTTACCAGCCTTTTGACTGTTAAGGGCCGACCCCCTTATTTTTGGTCACTTTTAATTTCAAAAAAAATTTAGAACTCTTTCATCAACATCATATGTATAATTAATGCTTGAGTAGTTGTCAATTGTGATCTCTTTTTTAGTTCAACTAGTTCCAGTCCACTATGGGCTCCAAATATCAGTAAGTTTTGTATTTTTTTTCATTTTCCTTTTTCATAGTTTACTCCTAGTATTTCAGTATATTTAAGTTATAGAAGTGTATTGGATTCAAAATTTTATTTGGGTACACTTTGTTGGATTTTTTTCTCATTATATGGACTCAATTCATCTTCCATTGTGAAAGATAGTTATGGCTTTGACACATTATACATTAATGCTTGGCTGAATCTTGTGAAAAGTAGTCAGCATGATAGTAAAAACCAATTGGATTATTTTATTAGGTTATTCCCCATGGTTTTCTTCTGTAGGGTAACATTTCCTTTTTAATAAGGTTATATAATATTATATAACTGGTTATAGAATTTTTCTAGTTCACCCTTGGTTTTATTCAAATTTGAACTCCTTTATACTAGAGCTTATTAATGAACAACTTATACATTGATAGACAAAGGTAATAGATAATATTATCCACACCAAAGCTTTCACCCTTGGTTTTATCCAAATTTGAACTCCTTTACACTAGAATTTATTAATGAACACCTTATGCATTGATAGAGGAAGGCAATAGATAATATTATCCACACCCAAGTCTAATACAATTTAAGGTAATTTGTTTTGTGCACTAGTTTGATATTGAGAATTGACAAGAGTATGAAGTTGTTGTTCTAGATATATTTTGATGTGTATATGATAATACTTATCCAATTATTTTTTTCTAGTTAAACCTCTATATTCTACAGGGGCCTACTAATGGTTTATCTTATATAATATCACAATACTAGTGCATTCTTATTCTAGTCATAGATGGGTCATGAACACTATTTACTAAATATGTGTTGGGTTAGGAAGCCTTTCCTATTTGAATTATTCAAATATTTTATTGATAATTATCCTCCAATATGCTAGCTTATATATATATATATATATGATTATGATTTCTTTGTCTTTTCTTCTCAATATGTTTCAATGGACTCTTTCTTTATAATACTAAGTGAACCAGCCAAAGCATGAGTAGTTGCATTTCATATCATTTATGCCTTGTATAGTTTACATTTTTCTACCTTGTATATGTTATGTTAATTGAAGCACCAAAGATGTGAATATTGTAATCCTCATTTGAAAAAACATTGGTGGGAACATATGAAACATTGGGTCTAGTTTTATCGTTATATATTTAGGGGTGGATGGCATAACTCACCTAGATGTTGTGGTTAGAAATCACGTAATAATTGGCCACACTAGTTCCACCAAACACTCAATGGATGATACGAAACCATGCCTTGACTTCTTTGTATATTTCTTTGATTCCCTATCTTACCTGAACCATCAAATCAGCATTGGAATCCATCATTTGACATTTTGTTTAACCATTAGTGATATTTATTTCACATAGGCATGTCAAAAATCTCAATCAATAGAAATTTTGTTTCTTCATTCAATGTTTCATATATGACTATAATTACAATGATTAAGCTTCATGAGTTGGGATACACTATACTAATTGCAGTATGGTCAAAAGAGATTATTGGTACTATATTTCTATAGAATATAGAAAACTCTTCTATTAGTATATGGGGAAGGCCTATTCTTGACATAGCTATGAGTGATGAGGAAAGTATATTGCTATGAAATATAGTGATACCTTTTATCACTATGTGAAGTAACTAGAAAAATAATATAGTGATGAGTGATAAGGGAGGCTTATCACTATATAATATAGTGATCATTGGCAAATGGAAAATAGATAGAATGATTATAGTATTGAGTGATAGAGATATTGTATCACTATAAGTCATGATGATGAGTATTTTTGGTAATAAAAAAGGAGAAGATGTCCCTATATAATATAGAAGACTCTTCTATCACTATATGGAGAAATGCTAATCTTGACATAGCGATGAGTGATAAGAAAGTATATTGCTATGACATATAGTGATCCCTTTTATCACTATGCAAAGAAACTGTAAAAACAATATAGTGATGAGTGATAAAGGAGGCTTATCATTATAATATATAGTAATAATTTAAAAATGGAAAACAAATATAATCATTACAATGATGAGTGATAGAGATGTTGTATCACTATAAGTCATGACAATGAGCATTTTTGGTGATCAAAAGGGAGGAAATATTGTTATAGAATATAACAAACTCTTCTATCATTGTATGAAGAAGGCCTAATCTAGACATAGTGATGAGAGATGAGGAAATTATATCACTATGACATATAGTGATCCCTTTTATTATTATGTGAAGAGACTAAGAAATTAATAAAGCAATGAGTGATAAAGGATGCTTATCACTATAACATATAGTGATCATCAGTAAATGGAAAACAAATCTAATCATTAGAGCGATGAGTGATAGAGATGTTGTATCATTATAAGTCATGGAGATGAGTGTTTTTAGTGATAAAAAAGGAGGAGATATCTCTATAGAATATAGTGAACTCTTCTATTGCTATACAAAGAGCGATGAGTAATGAGGAAAGTATATTGCTATGACACATAGCAATCCCTTTTATTGCTACACAAAAAAACTACAAAAATAATATAGCAATACGTGGTAAAGGAGGATTATCGCTATAACATATAATGATCATCGAAATATAGAAAATAAATATAATCATTAGAATGATGAGTAGTAGAGATGTTGCATTGCTATAAGTCATGATGATGAGTGTTTTTGATGATTGAAAAGAAGGAGATATCTCTATAGAATATAGAAAACTCTTTTATCAAAAAGCAAGAGATATCACTATAGAATATACTGAACTCTTCTATAAAAAATGAAGAGATATTACTATAAGTCATGGTGATGAGTGTTTTTAGTGAGTGATAAAGGATGCTTATTGCAATAACATATAGCAATAATAAAAAAATTCGTCAAATTTTTAACCAAAGAAAAAATTGGTCTAATTTTTTATGACAAAAATAGTGATAAAATAGTTTTTTGAAAATTTGACCAACATGAGTAAAAAATTTGACTAATTTTTTTAAAAAAATGAATCAAAATGTACTAGTGCAAAGAGAAGGAGATTGGATAGAGGATTCCATAAAGGGCTATCTAAGAATATTGAAGAGGTATGTCAAAATCTACAAAGATCTTCTAGATTATCAAACTTTAGATTTGTAAAGTATGATACATTAGATAATGATGACAAGACCAAAATTGAGGAGGATATGGTGGATACGATTGCTAATCATAAGCTAGCTCTTAGTGAAATTAAAAAGAAAATACATAAGGGATTATATGAGAGATTAGAGAGAATATGGAAACAAACAAAATTATAAGAGGAAAAGATAAGGACTAACATACTAGTCTAGATCATGTCTGATCTATCCTAGGATCAAAAGGAAATAGTTTTGGCAAAGTATAGGAGCAGATGTTTTCCTAAATATAGAATATTTTTTATCTTATAGAATGAAATAAAATTTGCAGCACAATAGGATGAATTACTTTGGAAAAGAATTTTTGCGTTATCAACCAAGGTAGCAAAGGCTAAAACTATAAACATTGAAGATGATTACGGAAGTGGAGAAAATTTAGGTGTGTTGAGTCTGCAAGGTGACATGTCATGCTAGTACATGCCAACAACTTTGACACTCTAGAGGCTGAGAAATTAAGGCTCACAAATATAGAGGAAAGAACTTAGTTGAAAGAAATAATTGTAGATAGTTAGACTATTTCAACACCTCATATTGAAGAAAACAAAGGAATAAGTAGAGCTAAACTGAGTGTGACCATTGTTGTCTCAAGCACTGATGCACCAGCATGACTAAGTGGTGAAACTCCTTCACCAAATCCCAAAGTAATGCTAAGTAGCAACACTCCTTTTCATGTAGAAGAGGAAAATAAATAAAGGATACTTCACTAGATATTGAAGTCATTTAGGGTGAAATAATTTAGATGTAACAATTAGACTTAGAAAAATCTCACCTTGGAGTAAAAAATTTTGCTAGAAGGGATTTTGGTGAAGAAGAAATGACAAGAAGAACTAAGAAGAGATCATAAGAAAAGGTAGGTACTCTATTGTGTGAAATTTTTTCTTGTTGATACTTTTGATAGTAAAAATTTTGCTAAAGAAGCTCCAATCGTTACCCAACTTGTAAATGTTGTTTAACAAGTCAATGCTAGTAATATGGCATCAAATAAAAAATTGATGGATTTTTCTACAAGAAGATTCACAAATATGGTTGTGGATAAAGTTTCTATAACCATTATAGATAAAATAGTGTAGTTTTAAGAGAAAATATAGGTTATGACATAACTAATATAGAAGGTACAACATTTCTAAAATATTTTGTCAGACCTGCCAAGATTCACAAGTGATCTTCAAGTACAAATAAACGAGATTCAAGATGAGATGAAGAGATATAATAACATTATTTATTAGTCAATAGGATCTACCATATATCATTACAATAATCTATTGAATGCTCAAGGCACATTGGTCAAGCTTCAATTAGCTAAAAAAATGTAATCTAAATCAATCTCTATTCAAGAAATAATGATACCTCATTTGGAGGTCATGCAAAGCGAGGTGCAATCAGCCTAGGATCTTATCAAAGAAGATCACAATCTTTTAGTGGATGATAGCTTAATTGATTTAACTACAAGACTACAATTGTAGAATCACATTTTGGAAGCATCAAGAACCACATGGATTCATGCATTGACCATAATCACCCAAGTTCATAAGATATTCATCAACAAATATAGATTACTTCCACCCATTCAACTCCAATAGTAGTGACATAAGTATTGAAAAAGGGGGGGGTGGGGGTGGGGGGGGGGGATATATTTGAAGGGGAAATAGATTTGAATTTTATATTGTTAATTTATTATTCATTTTGGCATAAGTCATGATACTTAGGGGGAGAGCTTGTACTAGATTGTATTTGTAATGATGTAAATATGACAAAGTATTTTTTCCACTAATGTCAAAGGGGGGGGATTTTTGATATCTCTAACTATTTCTCTCTATTAGTATTAAAAACTTAGTCATTTACAAGGAAGAGTCAGACAATCATCACTTTGATCAAGCTACTCGATATAGGTTGAGTCATGTACATAAGCAAGTATGTACCAAGATCCATAGGAGCCAAGTAAGTGTATGGCCAATGAGAATTTTCTATACAAGCCATACTCAATATCACCAATTAGTTTCAAGAATATAAGTGTAGAGCTACATAGTATATGACAAGCATAATATAGATTGAGCAACAATAATGCCAAGTGTCAGAAAATAGTAAAGGATGAGCAGTGTAGAGTTTACATAAAAGTTAGGAATGGAATAGATTTTGAGGTAAATCATTTTTGAGCAGGCATGAAGGAACATTTAATATTTGTAGAGATTTTTATAGATATTTGTGTGCATTAATTATGTGAATTATAGATCTCTATGTTTTGTGATCAATGATTTAGATGAAGAGGCTATTATGGAAGAACATAGAAAATTCTTTACAAAACTCTTTAAATTAAGGAGATCTTAACCTATATTGATGAGAGATGTGGCATGGAGATGAGAAGAGGAGAGTATGAATGTAAAAAAGGATTAATATGCAAATAGAGAAGTGAAAGATCAAGATTAGATTAGAAGTTAGTGAAAGTGATCTGTTATCTTTTAACAAAGAAAGTGACCTAATCATAGCAGTGAAAGGGAAAGATAAGTATTATCAGATTAGAGGAGAGGATCAATTACCAAGGTGAAGACTTGAAATAAACTTACAGAGCATACCAAGATTCAGGTATTGAATCATTTCTAACCAACCTGAATCATGGTAAATCTCTTAATAGAGTGGTCTTAACAAAGCTTTGTAAATTTCCTAACAAAGTCCTTACTTTTTTGTAAGTGTTAAATCCTTTAACAAGGTGAGACCTAGTAGTATCTTAATATTTTAATAGGTTAGACCCCTTATCAGGTAGATCATATTTTATGATCAAACATTGTAGCCAAAATAGGTTAGCTTTATTGTTGTAGTAGTGAAGATTTGTGGGTGTCATCTCCACCCGAGTTTTACCTTCACCTTGGAGGGTTTCTAGGTAACAAATATTATGTTATGTATTTATTTTCATGCATGTGATATACCAAGTTTACATGATACACCAAGTTTATTATTGCAAGTTTTACATGTATATGTTAACCAGTGAATGTATGAATGAATTAGTGAGAAGTAGAAGTGCTTAAGATTTTGATCCCCCCCCTCCTAGTATCTTGTTATCTTATATATACCTCGATCAACCAACAAGATGAACTATAGAAACTATTGAAAGTTAGAATCATTTAAGCCATAGCCAATGCTAAATAAATATCTAACATAGCCCTAGTTTCTAAACATGATAAATATATTAGAGTCTATACTAATTTTTAGGATCTCATCAAAGCATGCCTGAAGGATGACTCTCCACTACCTAAAATTGACATGATAGTGGATATGATGGACGAGTATGAAATGTACTCACTAATGAATGATTTATATGGCAATAGACAAATAAATATTGTTTCCAAAGATTAAGAAATTACTTTCTTCACCTATACATGGGGGACATTCTATTGGAATGTAATGCAATTTGGCTTTAAAAATGGTGGATCTACATACCAATAACTATCACAAAAATATTCCATGATACATTGTAGAAAATAATGGAAGATTATGTTGATGATACATTGGCTAAAAGTATGTAAAGAAACACTTATCTCAAAGAATTGGGGCCTATACTAGACTGCATGGAAAATTTTAGCCTTTCAGTGAATCCTAAGAAAAGCACATTCGAGGTTACATTACAAAAAATGATAGGCTATATTATTTCTACAAAAGGTATTTAGGTGGATCATGAAAATGTATATGCTATAGTGGAAATTCCTCCACCTCTTAATATTAATTAAATGTGAGGACTATAGGGAAGACTTTAGCCTATTCATAGATACATCTTAGAGCTAGCATATTAATTAGGACCCTTCACTAAGACTTTACATAAGAGTGTGAACTAAAAAAATTGGAACAAATAATGTGACAAGAGCTTAACAAAAATCAATAAATATCTTTTCAACTTGCCTATAATAATGTCTCTCATTCATGAGAAGCCACTTATTTTGTATATCTCTACAATTTACTCATACTTGGGCATATTTCTAGCTCAAGAAGATCTAAACATTAAGGAACATGCTATCTAGTACGTGAATTATACATAAGTATCATATGAAATGAAATATAATATCATTGAGAAGGCATGTCAAAAAGTTGTTTTTCCTTCCTAGAAGTTTAGATATTATAAGCTTACTTAGATGACAAGATTTATTGCAAAGATTAATTCATTAAAGTATTTGATAAGATACAATACTCTAATAGGAAGATTGGAAAAATGGGTCATGATACTAAGTGAGTTTGACATCGAGTACATGGAAAGGAAAGCCATCAAAGGGAAAGAAATTATGATCACCAGGAAGAAACACCATTGGAAAGTCACCAACCAATGAACATTGAATTTCTTGATGAGTCCTTCTTGCTTCTAACTCACCAACCATGGACTATGTTCTTTGATGGATCATTCACTAAAAAAGGATTGGGTGTTAGAATAGTGTGCTTCATACCAAAAAATCACTCTCTACCTAAGGTGTAAAATATTATTTTCTCTTATAAAAATGACATCATTGAATATAAATCCTTAATTGATAGATTAAAGATATCCATTGAATGGAGGGTGGATGAACTTAATATCTTTGGAGACTTACAATTGGTTATCAACTAGGTCGACAAAAATTATCAAAAAAGGGATGAAAAATTGGTGCCCTACAAACAAATCATTGGTGATTTTAGGAATTACTTTGGGGTAAAAGCATAGATCTGTGTCACCATTTGTGATACAAAAACCTATTTTTGTCAAATCTCATTTCTCTATCAAAACTCAATTTAAAAAAAAAAAACTAAAAATACCCTTTTATAGATTTCAGATTCAATATCATCATTATATAAATTTTTGAGTGTTTTGATTAGTTATAGTATGTTATAATCTAAAAATATTATAAGTTGATATTTCAACATTTCAGAAGATGCTCTCTCAGAAAATGAAAAAAATAGTAAATCATATCAAAAAAATTAAAAAAATATATTTATCACTAGAGGAGAGAATCCTCTTCATGAATATGTAATTTTTTTTCAAGAAGGTATAGATTTGATAGGGAAGTTTTGACGGGAGAAAAAAACTGTTGGATTCTGACAAGGTCAAACTTGAGTACTTATAACAAAGAAAATATACATAAAAAATAATTATTTCTTTTTTTGTGCACTAGCTATACATGTCATCTATAAAATATTTTCAAATCATAACAAAAAAAGATGATTTGCACATACTTGTTTAATGGAAACTACATCCTATATTTTTTACAGTTAAAAAAGGGACTTCAAAATAAAATAAAATGAATAAATTCTTAGTCAAAAAATAATTAAAATTATAGGCATAAAATTCATACAATTCTACACATTTCATCAATTTACATCATCTTCATATTTTAAACACAAATACCATTTTTTTTTGTCATTAATGTTGAACTGTCACATTCTGATATCACTTTTCTTTATAAAAAGGTGACACAGGTTTGTGCTTTTACCCTTTGCACATGTCACTTTTTAGCAGATTCCTAGAGTGGATAACAAGGTGGGCGATTCCATCATGGTCACTATGGCTTCTATGTACTAAATGATAAAAAATGACTTCAAACATGAGTTCCTAGTGGAAATATTATCCTACCCTAATTATGAATCTCTTGAATCCTGGATGATCTATTATGTCATAGGACATGACTCATCCCACTACTATTACATATACTCCTACCTTCATGACCAGATTGTTCCAAATGGTTTGATCTAGAATGAAAAACTTCACCTTATCCAAAATTCTTCATGGTATGTCATCATAGCTAATGACTTGTTTAGAAGAGGTTTTGATAGCACACTCTTTAGATGTCTAGAACCTAAAGAGTCTAAATGCACATTAATTGAAGTACATGAAGGCATTTGTGGATCCTAAAAAATGGCTTAACACTATCTCGTAAATTTTTTAGAGCTAATTACTATTGGTTTGAAATGGAGAAGGAGGAAATTTAGTATGTTAACTCTTGTAAATAATGTCAAATTCATGGACATATGATCTACGCTCTAGCTAGGGAGATAATTCCATTTATCATACTTTGGCTATTCTAGTAATGGGCCTTTGATTTTGTGGTTCAAATTCATCCTTTTTCCTTGAATGGACACAAGTTCATTATCACCACTAAAAACTACTTTACAAAGTGGGTAGAGGTAGTAACTCTTACTAAAACCACTAACAAACTATAGCTATGTTCATTCTGAAATACATCATCTATAGGTATGGGGTACATTCCTTGATTATCATTGAAAATAGGGGAAATTCAAAAAAAAAGGATCTAAAATAGTTATGTTCAAAGTCCAAAATAATGAAAAAATAATCTTCCATCAACTATGGCCATGGTAATGGACAAGTAAAAGCATCTAATAAGGTGATTCTTAAGATCCTACATTGCCCAATCAATAAATCTAGAGGGGCTGGTACCTTGAAATCAATCTAGCTCTATGGGCTTATAGAACAAGTATCAAAATACATATAGGGTCAAGATCCTTCTCTTTGGCATATGGAGTAGATGATGTGATTCTAATTGAGATTATGATTCCTACTCTATGAGTCTCTCTGAGAGGCCTCATCACTAATGATGACTATCAAATATCTCAATTGCAAGAGCTAGATCTATTGCATGAACATTAACAATTGGTGTTCAATCATCTAAGATATTATCAAAAGAGGATGTCTAAGAGCTACAACAAGAAATTTAAACCATGAAGCTTGTAAGTAGGTGATCTTATCCTAAGAGAGAACCCCAAGAATCAACAACATCAAGTACATAAGGGAAAGTTTGATCTGAACTAGCTTGGTCCATATATCATTACTATTGTATTATAGTTAGGTGCTTATCAACTCTTAACTACTAAAAGAGAAATTATCTAGGAGCCAATTCACACCCTTCACTTGAAAAGGTTCTACAGATGATTTTTTTGAAGCTCTTTGTACATATAAAAATGTTCTAAAAAAATCTATTATCTTGGTGAAAACCTAGCAATAGACACCTTAATGATAAAGATAAAAAGAGAAAAATCATGAGAAAAGAAAAACAAAATTGAAAATAAAGAAGAAAAAAGTGGCACTGATGAAAACCTAGGAAACAAGCATCATGCTAGAAAAATAAAAAGAATCTCTTCCAAGAAGGTGAAAATCTAGTAAATAGGCACCTCTTGTTCACAATGATCCATCTGGTAGCGTACCTTATGGCTTATGTACACTCACTTTCCTCCTTTGAGTTCATTTATTTATGAATTTTCCTACTTTAGTTTACTACTCTCACTTATTCATAGCTCTCAATCATCTTCAAAACACTTATACTTACATGGATTGAAACTAGTCATAGTCTAGGGGTAACCTACCTAGTCTAGTGGTTAATCTTCTATTCTCTTAGAGATTCTCTCATGCATTAGTCTCCATTTGTCCTAAAAAAGTCTTCCTACTAGTGTCTATTTACAAAATAATTTTCTCACAAACACCCTAAACTTCCAATTTGACATCAATCCTATGAAATTGAAAACTAAAATTATTTGAGTTATGCAGAGATTTTTCTTTGTGTACTTTTTTTCTCTTTGTCATTACCCTTTGATCAAATCAAGGATGTCTATTTGAACTAGGGGAGAAAGGACTAGGGAAATGATCATTTCTTGGTTTAGTTCCAATGGTCCAAAGGATGCACATAAAAGGGGTGTCCACTATAAGAGCCTTTATTTCATAGCGGATCATTATATGTACTTTGACTCATTTAATATGGAAACTTTTTTGAGGTTGGTTCTTCTACTTTTCTATGTGAGGGAATTATCTATGATACATTAAATACCAATACTCATCATATGAAGTGAACATACATGTCACTATAAGTATTCTTAGCACACTTTTGTCGTAGGTTACGAATGAATGGGTTATTACGGACATAATACTTATTGATTACCTAGCATGAGAAGGATCCCTCACATGTGTGGTGTGATTGTATGCAAGAAACATTATAGTCATCCTAGAATTTATTATGTGATGTTTATGTTTTCTTTCTAAATTAGTAGGAAAAGATGTTATGGTCTTCATGGTTTCTTGTGCCTTAATACTTACATCTCATTTTGATAAAACTATGACTAATGTCCAATTCATATTGTCATGATAGCAATGTTAATAAGGTTTTTACAAAATATGGTGGCCTTAATGAAATTATCAATCATGAAAAATATATCTTATGAATTTAATAATCAAGTCCTAGGGATTGCATCTAGCATAGGATTGCATTTCATTTTAGACTTGCATCATGGCATAATTTTGGTGACTTGTTTGATTTCATTTTTTGAGTTGAGAGAGAAAAAATATCTATATGCATCACAATTTCATCCCAACTACACAAGATTTTGATCTCACATTTGATCTTTAGGAACTTGATTGAGCATTTTCCATAAACACCAAGAGTGAAACTTGTATGGATTCATCTTGTGTTATCATACATCCATTTACATATATGCATATCAAAACCATATCATTTACATATATCTCTCATTACATATACATACATCTAAAAATTAATAAAAATCACAATACATTTATCTCATAAGTAAACATATGCATCTAAGAAGTTCATCATTACATCCATAAAATTTTCTTAATTAACATACATCCTATTGATGTTTCAAAACTACAGGTTCCAAAATAGTACCAGGATGTAGAAGAAAAATAAATGTCTAAGGATTGGATAATTCCCATGTTCAATACAATTTATCTTAGATCTAGACCATCTTCAACAAAGCATAGAAGGGTTTTCTACTCTTTTGACTCTGTAGGGCCAAGACGGGTGCACCTAGGGATTGTGATAACTTATTATTTGATTTTCCTCTTCATTACTTATTCAGTAATATTTTTCTTCATAGATCTATCTCTTATAGACGAAAAATGGTCAAAAATCTTCTTAGACTTTCAATTAACTCCTTGGTTTATAGTAGCCAACTATAATTCAAAGGAAATTTATTACTAACTAAGTGAATGCCAAAAAATATTGCTATTTATTACAAAAATTAAAAACAATTAATTTTAGAATGTGTATTGTGCAACCAATATGACATTATCAATTTGCATCTAAATTAATGATAAATGCTTTATCCATTTTTATATAGAGTCAGACTAGTAACCCTTGATCTATTTAATTGACTTGCAATCAAACTTATTAGTTGTTAAGCTTTGATCCACTTCTTATGATATCCCTCCAATGTACCTAGAAACCCTACCAATTCATGGAAGAATTTACTTAATTCCTTGAATTAAAACCAACAATGAAATGGTATACAACTCATCCAAGCTACATTAAATTGAAAGAAATTTTCTCATTTCAATCTTAAAATAATAGATACATGAAAATGGAGACAAAACTCAGAGACACAAATATGCAAAACTTCCTCTTTGTATTAATTTTCTTTGAAAGTAATAAATACTGATCTAAAACTCAAGACATAACTCAAAATATGAAAAGCTTTATCATTAAATATTCACTATATTCTTTGATTTGCAAATTTGAAACAACATACAATTGACATAAAAAAATTGGACTGACTGCAAATAACATAAAACTCAAAATTCTACAAGATTTCGAGCATCACTCACATGTTGGAAATCCTTTTATAAGAAAGGATTGTAACAAGATTCAGATGGGATGACACATGTCAAAATTTGATTTGAAATCAGATGCAAAGATAGTTTACATTGTTACTTTTTCAAAACATTCTTTGTATCTGGACAAAATTGGGGAAATAGTTGCAAAATTGGTAGGTGGTACTTTCTCTAGGTATCTTTAGCATGAGTCTACTTGTACTTTTAGAAAAATTTCCCTTTCCTTTCCTTTTCTTCACTTTGTCTCTTCTACCATTAACTTTGTCTTTCACTACTTAATCACTATTCCCTAATGGTAGAGCCTTTACTCTTACTATAACTTCCCAAATGGCTATGTTAGTGTCCACATCTAGCTAGGTGGCATCTTTGATTTCATTTAGTTCCTCAAGGAACTTGTTCCACTTAGCAGCTATTATAGCACTAACCTTTGCAGTTATCTTACCCATCTCTAACTCTAGTTTATATAACATATCAATTAAATCATATACTACTACAATGTCAGCTTCACCATTCAAGTATGCCATAAACAGAGTTATTTATAATGTCATCAAAAGAGGATGACCATTCTAGCCATTCCTTGACTCCTCCAACACTATACAAAATGACGGGTACAAAATTTGGTGTTCCTATGGTAATTTTTTAAATTTTATTTTGAATTAGTTGCAACTTGCTCATAGAGAAACCATTTAACTCTTTTACCTTATGGTTCAACTTTCTAACAAAAATAATTTTCCCTTTTGGTAAGTCCTTTTGGGTAAGCATGGGCACAAGGTTCTCAAAGAATTGGGTATAGAGGTCCCATGTGGGGAATAAGGGAGATAACAAGGATATTTCTTTAGAACATTTATATTCTTCCCCTTACAAAACAAGATAAGTTCTATGAATATTCAAAGAAACCAATTTCAAAATGTTTTCCTTATGAATAAACAAGTTCTTTATGGGTCTTATTTCTATTTCCTTTTTGGAATCCAATTCCTCTTCATTTACAACCATGGCTTGGCCTCTCACGTCCTCTTTCTTAGGTGAATGACCCTCTATCTGTATACCCTTGTCTTCGATCTCAATGGTGGATCTAGTAGTTTTTTTCAAGACCACTAACTCATTCTCTAATTTTAGATTTCTCTACTCCAACACATAGATCTTCTTCATTTTTTCCTCATAGTGCCTCTTGGTTTCAATAGACCTCTCATAGGCTCCTTCTAGCTATTCCTCAAGAACATAATCCTATTTTTTCCTAACATCGACGTTGTATTTAATAATCTATAAATTTTATTGCTAGAAGTAGAATGTACATTATACAATATTACATTTCCCCTTGGGGACTCCTTAATGTCCATGATATTTGGCTTCTAGTGTTCTAGAGTAAAACTCTATATTGGCATAGTTTGGGTAGCAATATTATACCCAAACCATCTCAACTATCATAGTTGGTTCTCATCTTCAAATGAGATAGTCTTTTCTTGCCTCCTCTTTTGATCTAGTAGGAATGATGAACTGATATCCCATCTTGGGTATATAATCATACCACTCCTTTTTATTAGTTCCCTGACCTTGTCTATAGTTAGAGTTTCACTTGCAGGGTTATATTCTTGTAGTGTTTTAACCATCTCAACAACTACCTAATCAAAGTCACCTAGTTTCATTTTCAATTTCAACTCATTTTTCTTCAAGTTAAAAAAAGCTCTTTGATTCCTTTGTTTTTATGAAAATTTAATCACTCATGAATTCATTTTGCTCAATTATTCTATCATTAAGCATTTGAGCTTGAAGCTCTAGCCTTTTACCTCTTTTCTCATCCTTAGTGGCTTGAGCCATTAGATAATTTCTTCTTGTAGTGTTAAAATATTGACCATTTCTTAGAATAATCTTCAAGGCTTTTTCCATATCTGTCTATGGAATTCACATCATTTTTTGCTTTTTGCTCCTCTGATGAGCCCATTCTAAGCTTTCTACTTGGTCTTCATCATCATCATCACTAAGCTCCACAATAATATCCTACTCAAAATACTTAGGGTCTACTCTCTTTCTAATCTCTTCTGGCACTTGAGATGAAATCTTATCAAAATTCTAAATGCATTTATCAAACCCAGATTGATAGTCTATTTTAGTATATAATCCCTTAAAGGATGGATCTACCTTTTTCATATCCTATTCAAAACTCATTAGATCCCTAAATTTTACCATTGACCTTACCCTATAGATATTTTCATCTTATTATTGGAAGCACGTGTCTACTTAATCTAAGACACAATCAACTTTAAATCACAAGTTACATTAAACTTTTTGATACCATGATTTGTTTCCACTTTCAACCCAAGTAAGAGTGCTTCATATTCTATAATATTATTAGTACATGTGATATTCAAAGTAAATGAATAACTAAAAGTATTCTTGTTTGGGGATATGAAAACTTCCCTAGCTCCTAACCCACCTTTAGAATTAGCCCCATCAAAGTACATGGTCCAAAGGTTATTAGAATCTACACAATCTATTGCCTCTTGTGTAATTAATGGAATTAAATTTTCAATTTCTTCAATAGTGAATTCACCTATGAAAGCATTGACATCTGTATCTAAGAAACAAGTGGCATATGTATCAATGTTGTCCTCAAGAATATGGGTAACTCTTGGTTCTCTATCAACTTTAATGACCTTGTCCCCTATGTAATGTAGCACAGGATAGATCACATTATAGGATACCTCCCATTGTAGTACTCCATTTTCTTTAGAGTAACATGTCCCATATTGTAGAGGAATATAAACTACTACAACAACCATGGTTAGGTCAACATCAGGATATGCAACTAATTTAAAAGGAAAATAATTGATTATACTTATGACATTCACTTCTCTTGCATTCATGGCCCTATATCTACCCTGTTTGGTGTCCACTTTTAGACCTAGGGCTTCCCTAATTCTAAAAGGCATGATAGTATTAGAAGCTGCTCAATCAATCATACAATTTTTTAAGGTTTTCCCATTTATGATTAGACTCAAAAATAAGGGGTCAATGTTTTCTATGTAGGCTATAGGTGAATCCTCCAAATACATCTGAGGTATTTGGGACATAACTCAACTATCTTCCTTTTCTTTTATTACAAGTGATACTTGTTGCATTACTGATGATTCTTGTTCAAAAATACCACTACATCCTATTTCACCTAATCAAGAGAGGGCCTTATTCATGTGTTCCTCTATCCTAAACATCTCAGATAAGGGAGCCTTGATGCTAATTTTAGACAACATGGAAATCATATCTATAGGGTCATATGTAAAAGATTTGGAAGGGTTACCTCTAGCTACTTTTTCTTGAATAGTAGAATCTTCCATTTTCTTGGTCCCACCAAGACCTAACTTCTTCTCTTTTACATTGACCTTGATTTTTTCTACACCATGATACTAGACTTTCTTTTTTGGTTCCCACTTCTTGCTCTTAGTATCTTTGATCTTTATGATCTCCAGATTATCATTTTTATTTTCATCATCCATTTTGTGAGTAATATCTTTGATGAAAATATCACATGGCTTACCATCAACATTTTTCACTATTCTATTCCTAAGATTGTAAGTACTATGGAGTTTGGTCACTGTCTCTACAATTATCCTATCAATTTCCCCATTAGATGGTTTTCTTAAATTCATGTGCTCTACATCTGATATAATATTGCACGCTATCTTCATCTTGACCTTCATCATCTGATGCAATTGATACACATTCCTTTGATTTGTAACATCAACCATAGAATCCTCTATATCATATTCTTCCCCATTATCACTTAAATTTATCATATTACATCCCACATCTTCAGGGGGTTTTTGTTCTTCCTCTTCCTCTTGTTGTGATTGTTGATTTGTTGAAAAAGATTGAGCAACTACACAATAATTAGGAGAATTAGGGAATTGGCACAAAATATACCAAGGCATCTCTTCAACCATTTTTATAGAATTTATTTGTAGTTGATCTGGTGTACCTTTATTTTGGGTGTTTTGGGTAAGATTGGGAATAGAATTGCCATCCTTCTATTGTGTGGTGTAAGGATAATTTTGCATCCTAGTTTATTGATTGTAATTATTGTTAAATTAGGCTTCTCACTGATATTTGGCTTATTAGCATGGTATGTTGGTAGATTAAAATTCTTAAGAAGGTTCAAGGCTTGACATATTGTATCATCCTCAGGTTTCTTGGTTACACTAGACTTGTCACATTCTTTCTTATTTCCCCTTGGATTTAATAGCTTTGGATCATCCCTTGCCCCTATCTTACCAAATTCTTTTGTGTTTTTTTCAATATTCATAGGCATCTTGTTGGTATCCCATAATGTTCTTGGATCCTTATCCCTTAGAGTGTAAGCCATTTTACTATCAAATGAATTGAAATAAGTTGTTAGACATACATCTTCACCTAATCTCATCACTTGAAACAATTTATACATCCCCTTTTGGAATTGTGCATTGAAATAAAATGTTGATTCATTTGGGTTCTACTTTATGTTGTTAAACTCATTTAGCATAAAAGTTACATTGGTGTTGTCACCATATTGTTCCTTGAAAAGCTTTTCCAAATCATTCCATGAGCCAATATTGTCATCAGGTAGTCTTCTAAACTAGTACCTAGCATCTTCAGTAAAAGAATGAACAAATAGTTTCATCACTACATCCTCATGTTCTACCTCATAATCATTTACCATGTCAATAAATTTTCTAAGATTCTCTTCATGAGTGACAACATTGTTGCCTAAGAACTTAATAACTTTGTCTTAAATCATTTGAAATGGGGTGAGGAAAACTTGGAAATCTTATGAAGGACAATTTCTTATACTTTTCCATGTAGATAGGTCATCTCTGAAAACCTTCAATATTTGATGTGCTCAATCTAGCCCCTTGGATTTGTATAGGGATTTGAGGTTGCTAATCAACAAATATTTGGCTAGTAGTGCTTACTAAAGAGGAAGAAGGTACTAATTGAGATATATTTTGATTAGCCATTAATGGTCCACCAAGAGGGGTAGAAGACATAGCTCCTAAGGGATGGTTCATCCATGATGCTAGGGAAAAAGTAGATAGTAGATTTGATAAAATATATTTTTCTTCTAGTCTCTATGGTGTTGGCCTCATTTTTAACTTTCTCAAGTTCTTTTGCTAGATCTTCTCTTTCTTTCTTGGCTTTCTCTAAATCTAAATCAAGTTTAGACATTGTAGACTTGTTAGAAAGAACTTGGGGCTCATCAATCTAAATCCCTACTACCTTTTGCATTCCTTTATCAAGGTTTTTTAACAATTAGATATATGACCTTAGGTTCAATAGGCTTGTAAGGTTAGATTTAGGAGATGACGGGGCTTTCCTTTTGTCTTAGGAGGCATTCTCGTTCTTGAACTTTGGATTTAAAATCTTCAAAATCTTCCAAAAAAAATCTAAATGTAGTTTAGAATATCTCTTTTCTAACTTCCTATTTTTCTCCTAATTCAAAGAATCCATCTTTCTAAGAAAGGCATCTCTCTCTATGTGAGAATTCATGGTAATATCTTATTTTTCTTTCTCCAAAGAAATGCATTTGGCATTCTCTTGTACAACCTTTCTTCTAAGTATTTCAATCTATGATAATAGTTCATCTAGATCTATAGAAGTAGTCTATGAATATGTGGGGTCACCTAAGTCTATTAGATTTCTCTCAATATATAGAACTCATCCCAGATTTGGTCTTCTGGATTGAATACTTTAAGGTCTAAGATGTTGGTTTATTTCTCCTAAACCACCTAGTCTAAAAATAGTATCTTCCATAGATGATACCAATTTATATTGGTAAGGATGATCTTCATGAAAAGGAGTAGTGAAAAGATTACCTAGAAGCCTATTACTCTCAGATTCATAACTATGGGATAAAACTTCCTCCTCAACTATGGGCTAGTACTAAAGATTATCTTTGGGTTTCCATGCATGACTAGACTCTCCCTTCTTATTTGGCCAAATATTCTTACCACCCTTTGGTAACATTTTTTACAAATGAATATGTTGGTTTTCAATCATTTATGCTCTCATATTCTTCCTCCTATCATCCATTCTTTACTTTGATATAGGAACTAGTTAGAAAAACCTTTGATCTAGTCACCACTCACTAGGGGGAAAACTTTTTATAATGGGTAAAAGACAAGAAACTTCGTGAGAAAACTATTTCTAAAAATAGATCTAACACAAGGACCCAACACAGATGACTTTAATATTTTATGCTTTGGGAATATAAATTCTATTTGGCAATTAAGGAACAATACAAACACACCTGATGTCACACAACTCATGTGGTATTGGGATTATTGTAGATTCTAAAGGTTAGTAACTAAAATGAACCAATACCAACACATACATAAGAAAAGATGGATATATGACAACAAATGTATAACTTTTTAACAAAGATCTTTAAAAGTTCACACATGACTTCTTTGAATAACTCCCTAGTAGAGTCGTCATTTAGTTGGTGTTTCAAAATTATAGGTTCCAAAATAGTAGCAAGATGTAGAAAATCAATAAATTCTTATGGATTGGCTAATTCCCATATTCAACATAATTTATCTTAGATTTGTACCAACTTCAACAAAGCATAGAAGGTTTTTCTACTCTTTAGGCTCTGTAGGGCCAAGGCAGGAGCACCTAGGGGTTGAGATGACTTATTCTTTGATTTTCCTCTTCAATACTTATTCACTAATATTATTCTTCTCATATATATTTTAGATTGTGGTGACATGTTATAACCCTAAAGTGGTTTAATACTTGTATAAAAAGGCTTAGGGTTGGGTATTTTTCATAATGTGGTGATACAAAATTGGTTCTTGCGGCGGTATTGAGCTGTAAGGGATTACAGATTGTAATCAGGTTGTAATCACTGGATTGTAATAAGATCAGACTTTTTGTTTGGTGGATGTAGCCCAGGGATTTGGTGAGCCACGTTAAATCTTGGTGCCTTATGTTCATTTCTGTGTGTTCTATTATTTTTTGTTATTGGTTATATTTGCATGTAGTTTTTTATTTATGTCCATGGTTTATCCTAACAAGTGGTATCAGAGCAAGGTTGTCTTTTAGTTATCCTCTGCAGGAAAGTCTCACAGTTAAGTGGGAGTCTCACAGTTGAGTGGGAGCGATGGTAGATGAGGGTAAGTTGAGGGTTGACAGGTTTAATGGGCAGAACTTCCAGTTATGGAAGATGCAAATGGAAGACTATTTATATCAAAAGGATTTATGGAAGCCGTTGGAAGGAAAAGCCAAGAATCAGGGAACTATGTCAGAGGCTGAATGGGATCTTTTGGACAGAAAGGCACTCGGAAGCATTCGGTTATGCTTGGCACCATTGGTGGCATTCAATATTACAAAAGAAAAGATGACAGAAGATTTGATGAAAACCCTAGCGACATTGTATGAAAAGCCCTCCGCTTCAAATAAGGTATTTCTCATGAAGTGTTTATTTAATATGAAAATGGTAGAAGGTGGATCTGTTGCAGATCATTTAAATGAGTTTAATACTATTACTAGTCAATTATCTTCTGTGGGTATGAATTTTGATGAAGAAATTAGGGCTCTCTTGATTTTGTGTTCTTTGCCTGAAAGCTGGAATGGCTTGGTAATGGCGGTGAGTAATTCTGTTCCTGGATCTAGTACCCTAAAATATGATGATGTGATCGGTGTTATTTTAAGTGAGGAAACTCATAGAAAATCCTCAGGTGGATCTACATCAAGAAGTGCTTTAAATGCACAAAGCAGGGGCAGAATGACTGAAAGAGGAAGTAACTCTGGAAATCGTGGGAAATCAAGAGGAAAGTCAAAGGGGAGGAGGTCTCAATCAAGAGGACCAAATGATTGCTAGTACTGTGGGAAACCAGGGCACAAAAAGAAAGATTGTTGGAATCGAAAGAAAAATGAAGGAGATAAATCATATGGAGACAAGGAGGCAAATGTGGTAAGTAACAAATCCAAAGAGGATGCTTTGCTTCTGTCTTTAGAGAGTGTTGATGATTCATGGGTTTTAGATTTTGGTGCTTCATTTCATGCTACACCTCATAGAGGTTATTTCATTGATTATGTCCAAGGGGATTTTGGGCTTGTTTATTTGGGGGATAATGAACCCTGTCAGATTGTTGGAAAGGGAAAAATTAAGATTAAGTTATAGAATGGGAATCATTGGCTACTACATGAGGTAAGACATGTTCCAAAACTAAGTAGAAATTTAATTTCAGCAGGGCAACTCGGTGATGAGGGTTGTGTAGTTACTTTTAATGATAAAAATTGGAAGGTTTCAAAAGGTTCCCTTGTAGTAGCAAAAGGTGTGAAAGTAGGCACCTTATATTTTTGTACAGGTCATATTGTTCCTTCTACTTTGATTATTTCAGAGAAAAATGAATATTCAGGAACAATTACTGCAGTTGAGCAGGGAGAGCAAATAGCTACTATAGATTCTGATACAACGCTGTGGCACAATAGACTTGGGCACATGAGTGAGAAAGGTATGAAAGTACTTCATTCAAGGAAATTTTTACTAGGTCTAAAATGTGTGAATATGGATTTCTGTGAAAGTTGTGTGTATGGAAAACAAAAGAGAGTGAGTTTTGTAAAGACAGGGAAGGAAAAAAAAAAGGAGAAATTAGGGCTTGTGCATACAGATGTATGGGGACCAGCCCAGGTATCTTCCCTTGGTGGCTCTCATTATTATGTTACATTTATTGATGATGCAACTAGAAAAGTATGGTTTTATTTTGTTAGACAGAAATCTGATGTATTTCAAACTTTTAAGAAATGGAAATGCTTGGTTGAAAATGAGACTGGTAAGAAATTAAAATGTCTCAGATCTGATAATGGTGGTGAGTATTGCAGTCATGAATTTGAAGATTATTGCTCCACTAATGGTATTCGTAGACAAAAAATTGTTCCAAGGACTCCACAGGAAAATGGAGTGGCTGAACGCATGAACATGACTATAATGGAGTGTGCAAGGAGCATGAGGTTGCATGCTGGGTTGCCCTTACACATGTGGGCGAAGGCTGTCAATACTACAGTATATTTGATTAATAGAGGTCCCTCTACTTCTTTGGGCTGTGGTGTTCCAGAGGAAGCATGGACTGGTAAGAAGGTGAGTTATTCTTTTCTCAAGACCTTTGGTTGTGAAGCTTTTGCTCATATAGACTCTGAAAATAGAGCCAAACTAGAAGCTAAATCAAAGAAATGTGTCTTTTTTGGATATGGCATTAATGAATTTGGTTATAGGGTTTTGGATTTTGAAAATCTTAAAATTATTAGAAGTTGGGATGTCATATTCAATGAGAAAGTGTTATACAAAGATCTATTGCAGCAACATGAGAAGAAAGAAGATGATTATGTAGTGCTGGATGATACTCCAAAAGCTGATGTTCTAGCCATTCCTCATGATGTGCAACAACTACAACAACAAATACCACACACACCAGTGAATGTTAGACGGTCAACAAGGCAAATTAGACCTCCATAAAGGTTTTCTCCCTCTTTGTATTCTATTTTACTTACTGATGCTGGTGAACCTGAAAGTTATGATGAAGCTGTGCAGGTGGATACTAAGATTCAGTGGGAGTCTACAATGAAAGATGAAATGGACTCTTTGCTGAAAAATAAGACATGAGATTTGTGCAAGTTGCCTACAAGTAAAAAGGCTTTACAGAATAAATGGGTTTATAGGTTGAAAGAAGAGGAAGGAGGTAAGAAAAGATTTAAGGCCAGGTTAGTTGTAAAAGGATTTGCACAGAAAAAGGGAATTGATTTTGATGAGATATTTTCTCCTGTTGTTAAAATGACTTCTATTCGTACTGTTTTAAGTCTTGTGGCTACTAAAGATTTGCATTTAGAGCAAATGGATGTTAAAACAGCCTTTCTTCATGGTGATTTGGATGAAGAAATATATATGGCTCAGCCACAGGGTTTTGAGGTCAAAGGTAAGGAGAACTTAGTGTGCAAATTGAAGAAAAGTTTATATGGCTTGAAGCAAGCACCTCGACAATGGTATCTGAAATTTGATAGTTTAATGCATAAGCATGGATATAATAGGTGTCATTCAGATTACTGTGTTTATTTTAAGAGGTTGGATGATGATAGCTACATTATTTTATGTTTATATGTTGATGATATGCTTGTAGCTGGGTCTAACATGGATCATATTAAGGGGCTGAAACGCCAATTAGCACATGCATTTGCTATGAAGGATTTGGGGGCAGCAAAACAAATCCTTGGTATGAAGATTTGCAGAGATAGGAAGAACAGAACATTGACGCTATCTCAAGCTGATTATGTTGAGAAGGTGTTGCAACATTTCTCTATGGAGAATGCTAAAGCTGTCAGCACACCTTTACCTGGTCATTTGAAATTGACTAAGGAGATGTGTCCCAAGACACAAGAAGAGGAGGATAATATGTCCAAGGTACCCTATGCTTCAGCTGTAGGAATTTTGATGTATGCTATGGTATTCACTAGGCCAGATACTGCACATGCAGTGGGAGTTGTTAGCAAGTATATGAGTCATCCAGGATTTGAGCATTGGAATGTTGTCAAGTGGATTCTCAGATATTTGAGAGGAACATCCAATAAGTGTTTACACTTTGGGGGCTCTACTACTGATTTATAGGGCTATGTTGACTCACATTTGGCTGGGGATATTGATACCAGGCGGAGTACTATAGGTTATGTCTTTACTGTTGGTGGGGCAGCCATGAGCTGGGTTTCTAGGTTACAGAAGATTAATGCTCTCTCCACTACAGAGGCAGAGTATGTTGCTGCTATAGAGGCAGCCAAAGAGATGATATGGCTTCAGTTCTTCTTGGAAGAATTGGGACATCCTCAGAAGGATAATTATTTGTTCACAGATAGTCAGAGTGCCATTCATCTTGCTAAGAATTCAGCTCTACATTCTAAGACCAAACACATATAGTTGTGGTACCATTTCATTCGGTCAGTTTTGTAGGATGGACAGTTAAAGCTGGAGAAGATACATACCAATGACAATCCAATAGATATGTTGACAAAGGTTGTAATAAGGGAGAAGTTGAACTCCTCTTCAGCTCCGATTGGTCTTTTAGACTGAACATGAATAAAAGACCAGTAGAGTCTAGGATGGTTTGATCCAGTGGGAGCCCCATGTGGTAGTCGTATTGCTACAGGATCATTCTCCAAGTGGGAGATTGTTGTTTAGTGTGGAGCCTAATCAGTCCCCAAGTGGGAGATTGTTAGATTGTGGTGACTGATCAGGAAAGTACTATACATACTTCATAAATAGTGGGAATTTTTTTTTTTTTTGGGTTGTAGCCGACATGGTAGCCGACATATTATGGCCGACATATGGCCGACATGTTATAACCCTAAATCGGTTTAATACTTGTATAAAAGGGCTTAGGGTTGGGTATTTTTCATAATGTGGTGATACGAAATTGGTTCTTGTGACGGTATTGAGCTGTAAGGGATTACGGATTGTAATCAGGTTGTAATCACTGGATTGTAATAAGATCGGACTTTCTGTTTGGTGGATGTAGCCCAGGGATTGGGTGAACCATGTTAAATCTTGGTGCCTTGTGTTCATTTTTGTGTGTTCTATTATTTTCTTTTATTGGTTATATTTGCATGTAGTTTTTTATTTCTGTCCATGGTTTATCCTAACAATATATCCCTTATAGAAGAAAAATGGTAAACAACATTCTTGGACTTATAATTAACTCCTCGATTTACAATAGCCATCTATAAATCAAAGGAAAGTTATTCTAATTAAGTGAATGGCCATCAATATCGCTCTTTATTACATAAATTAAAAAATTAATTTTAGAATGTGTATTGTGCAACAAATATGACATTATCAATTTTCATTTGAATTAATGACTAGTGCCTTATCCATTATTATATAGAGTCAAACCAGTAACCCTTGACCTATTTAATTGACTTGTAATTAAACTTATCAATTGTTAACCTTGAATTTTGTTCTTATTATATTCCTCCCATATACCTAAAAACCCTACCAATTCATGGAAGCATTTAATTAATTCATTGAATTAATAACAATAATGAAATTATATACAACTCATCCAAGCTACATTAAATTGAAATAACTTTGCACATTTCAATCTCAAAATAACAGATACATGAAAATGGAGATGAAACTTAGAGACACAGATATGTAGAACTTCCTCTTTGTATTAATTTTGTTTGAAAGTAATACAATAATAATATAAAACTCAAGACATAACTCAAAATATGACAAGATTTGTCATTCAATATTCACTGTATTCTCAGATTTGGAGATTTAAAACAACATACAATTAACACAAAAAATTGGACTGACTACAAATAGCATAAAACTCAAAATTCTATAAGACTCAGACCATCAGTCCACATCTTAGAAATCCTTTTATAAAAAAGGATTGCAAAAATTTTTATATGGGAGGACACATGTCAAAATTTGATTTAAAATTAGGTGCAAAGATATTTTACATTGTTACTTTTTCAAAACACTCTTTGTATCCAGACAAAATTGGGGAAATAGTTGCAAAATTGGAAAAAGGCACTTTCTCTAGGTATCTTTAGCATGAATCTACTTTTTCTTTTAACAACCTACCACTTTCCTTTCCTTTTATTCACTCTTTCTCTTTTTCCTTTAACTATGACTTTAACTATTCAATCACTATCCCCTGATGGTAGAGCTTTTACTCCTGCTATAACTTCCCAAATGGCTATGTCAGTATCCACATTTGGCCATGTGGCATCTCTAATTCCATTTAGTTCCTTGAGGAACTTGTTCCACTTAGCATCTGTTATAGCCTTGACCTCTATTGTTATCTTACCCATCTTTGACTCTAGTTTATATAACATATCAATTAAATCATACACTACTACAATGCTAGCTTCACCATTTTTGTATGCCATAAACCTAGAGTGATTTAGAATGTCATCAAAAGAGGATGACCATTCTAGCCATTCCTTGACTCCTCCATCATTATCCAAAATTTTGTGTTCAAAATTTGGTATTCATGTGGAAATTGCTTTAATTTTATTTTGAACTAATTGTAACTTTCTCACAAAGAAACCATTTAACTCTTCTACCTTATGGATCAACTTTTTGATAGAAATAATTTTCCCTTTTGGTATGTCCTTCTTCTCAAAAAGCATGGGTACAAGGTTCTCAAAGAATTAGGTGTAGGGGCCCCATGTGGTGAATAAGGGAGACAACAAGGAAATTGCCTCAATACATTTATATTTTTTCCCTTGCAAAATAGGATAAGTGCTATGCATATTCTAAGAAACTAATTTCAAGAATTTACCTTGTCAATCAAAAAGTTCTTGACGGTTCTAATTTCTATCTCCTTATTGAAATTCAATTCCTCTTCATCAAAAACCATGGCTTGGCCTATTACATCCTCTTTTTCAAGTGCATGATCCTCTATTAGTATGCCGTTGTCTTCAATCTAAGTGGTGGATCTGGTAGTGTTTTTCAAGACCACTATCTTATTCTCTAATTTGAGATTTCTCTACTCCAACACATATGTCTTCTTCATTTCTTCCTCATAGTGCCTCCTAGTTTTGATATACCTCTCATATGCTCCTTCTAGTTGTTCCTTAGGAACATTAATCCTATTTTTTCCTAATAGTGTTTTTGTATTTAAAAATCCATAAATTTTATTAGTAGAAGTAGAATAAATATTCTAGAATATTACGTTTCCCCTTGGGGACTCCTTGATCTCAATGAGAGTTGGCTTCTAGTGTTGTAAAGCTAAACTCCATATTGCCATAGTTTGGGCATCAATATTATACCTAGAACCTTTCAATTTGTCTAGTTGGTTCTCATCTTCAAATGAGATAGCATTTTCCAACCTCCTCATTTGATCTAGGAGTAATGATGAACTGATGTCCCATCTTGGGAATACAGTCATCCCACTCCTCTATATCATCTCCCTAGCCTCTTCTACATTTAGGGTTTCACTTGTAGGGTCATATTATTTTAGTCTTTTAACCATCTGAACAACTACCTTGTTTGAGTCACCTAGTATCATCTGCAATGACAAAACATTCTACTTTAACTTAAACAAAAAACTCTTGAACTCCTCTATTTTGATGAGATTTTCATCACTCATCATTTTTCTTAATAATTATATCATCAAGAATTTGATCTTGAAGCTCTGGAATTTTGAACCTTTTCGCATCCCCAGTGTCTGGAGCCATCAAATAATTTCTTCCTATAATGACAAAAGATTGACTATTTCTTGGCATAATATGCAAGGCTCTTTTTCTAGCTTTCTATAGAACTTATAACATTTTTTATTTCTTTCTCCTCTAATGAGCCCATTCTAATCTTTCTTCTTGGTCATCATCATCATCATCACTAATCTCCACAATAATATCTTTCTTAGAAGACTTAGGGTGTACTCTTTTTTATCTCTTTTGGCACTTAAGATGGAATCTCATCAAAATTTTGAATGCATTCATCAAACCTAGACCAATAGTCTATTTTAGGATAGAATCCCTTAAAGGATGGATTTACCTTTTTCATCTCCTATTCAAAACTCTATACATCTCTAAATTTTACTATCCTTTCCCTACAAATTTTTTCATCCAAAGAATCAACAATGGCATCCTCCTCCCACAAAATTTTTTTGGTGGCAAATTATATCCCCACATATTCTTCAAAGCATTTCTAATTACATTTCAAGGGTCATAAGTTCTAGTAGGGGCAATTGGTAATTTAAAATTTCTTAGGAAAGCATTAGTCTCCTTAATTGAATTCTTTCCTATATCAAAATCACTAACTTTGGTAAATCTATATAAGAATGTACCCTTTCTTTATAGTTCAGTGTAAGTATTCTCTATTTAATGAAATTAACTACTAAAAGACCTATAAATATCCTAGTCTCTCTAAAACATACTTTGTAAGAAGGTGGGGTGGCTGAGGACATCCATAAACCCTAATTATTGTGTAATCTTAAAAAATAAAAATAATTTCCTAGTCATGCCCAAAATTTTCTCCTCGATCAAAGTAAAGGTTGGGCCTAATTACCTTTCTAATAGTTCTAAGTATTCTTTCAATTACAAATCCTATCATATTTAGATCAGGCTACCCAAAAATCATTAAAAAAAGAAATAGCATTAGAATATGGGTATAATATTTTCCGTACACTTATCCATCTTTATAGAGGTAGTCTCTCTCCTATTCCTTTGTACTCTCGAAGAAAGTTTGATCAAAGAAGTGCACATTTTTGTACATGATCAAATGCCTAATCAAATAATGTTGATGGAACTTAAAGTTCTCTAGTCTTCCCTCTTGTTCAGCAAAAATCTCATCATGGATCCTATTGATTATGCATGCAACAAAATCATACCCAATATTTGTGTGTGTGTCTTGAATATTAAATTTCATGATGTAATGCCCACCAATAGCATTCATGGTTCATATTGAGCCTAGGGCTTTGTTTAGACCAAAACCAATATTCTACATATACCTCTAAAATAATTCAAGAGGCATAAGGTTTTCCACCTCTTTCTTCTTTGGTATTTCTTCTTTCTCTGTCTTCAACATTAGGATATGTCTAGTCATAGTTCTATCCATGCAGAAGCTCTTTTGATTTTTGAAAATTTCATTCAATTTTTCCATGTCAATTGGTAGCAACATTGGACCTCCCAAGTCAAAGGCTTCTATGAATGTCTCTTTCTCTAGTGCCAAGAATATGCTTCTATCTTTCCTATGGAAGGACTTGTTGACTATATTGCATGATCTAATTAATGCCTTGACCAGGTCAACATCCATAAACATCTTAGGAATGATTAATTTTCCCAATTTTCTTGTCCAGGGGTTTGAAATTGGAACCTTCTCTATCCTATTCTTATAGAAAAACTGAAAAAAAAATCACTCCCATTCCAATCAAGAACCTCTACATCTTTGCGAATACGTAGGGATCTCTAAATCCATGATCATTCACATATTGAAGATTGGATGAACTAGGTAAAATTTGGAGTCATTCATCTACAAAAGGACTAGGTTTTTTTCTTTCTAAGTAGAATCTTCAATTTGTTCTTTTGTGATTAATTCTCCTTCCTTCAATGCCATTTCTTTCAAAGTATTGCAATAATTCTAAATGTTGTATGCTGAAAATTTTCTGTACAACTTTAAAAACACTCTAGCACTTCAAAAGCTATGCAACTAGTAATGGAAATGGTTTTTCTTCTTAGAATTTATCTATTTATGTAAATGGGATTGTGGCATTGATGACATTAAAATTGGCAGGCTTAAAATCATTTCACTCCCTAGAAAGGTGGTGATATCTTTTCTTTTTTACTATTCATTCTTCCATCTTACTATTAGAGTAATTATTTGTTTACACTTATTAATTAAATCACTTTGATTTAATTAATTAAGTTGCCTATTACTCTACTTTTCTTAAGCTATCTCTTTGGTACATATAATTAATATTTTATATTAATTATAATGTGCAACCTAGGTTTTTTAGGCTTTAGGTTACCCTTTTTGGGTTTCAATCTCCTTTATAAGGATTGATCTCTTTGTAATTCATTGAATCTATTGAATAATATTTTCTTTGTCTGAATACAATTTTTCTATTTTCAGATCAAACACTTACCTCTTCTTGTCTTTTTCTTCTCCATGATAGGTTTTTTGCATGCAAGATTTCTTGGGCTTTGTGGATTTGATTGGTCTATTTTCTCAAATCCTACATGGTACCAGAGTTGGATCTACTGCAGCTTGTTTAGTATTTAGAGATAAGAAAGAATGAGGGTTTGGTAGATTAGATCTATTATTTCTTCAAGTTTTTTCTAAGAAAATAGGGGAGTCACTAATTTTTGGAGTAGTTTGAAGCCAACCAAACCTCATGGATGGATTCAGAGGGTGTCAAAACCCCTGTTTCCATATAAAATTTGTCTAATTTGGACAACATTGATCTGGGAGGCAAAAAAAATTTCCCAGTACGGCTGTACAGACTCTACACGCACTCTAAGGTGAGAAAAACATTAAAAAAATTGCAAAAAAAATGTTTTTTGGCTGCCACAATTAGAAAAAACTACTAGTTGTCATCGAAACCAGTAATTGCTACAAAAAACCATCAACGGTTACCACTAGCGGTCCTGTAGACCACCACCGGCTCAGTGGCTACTGCGGCTCCACCCTACCAGCAAACCTCCCACCCTCTACTCAGCCCCTACCATGGTGAAAGCCCTCCACCCACCCACTACTTAGCCACCGCTCCACCGGTGGTGCAGTGGTGGGTACTGATTTTTTATTTTTTTTAAATTATTAAAAAAGTAAATTTTTCATTCCAAAGGCCCTATTGGTTTTTTCTTTGTAACTTGAGCATAGAGATGTATTTTTTTGATCCAAAAAATGCACTAGAAAGTTGATTTTGAGATGGAGATATTTGTGCAGGTGTTTTTGGGTTTTGATGTAGTTTGGTTGCTTGTTTTGGTAGTCAAAGTTAGATGTTTTTTTGTTCTGCACTTCGGGAGGCATATCTTGAGCATCTGATCTCCAATTTGGGACTTCTTTATATCATTGAAAAGCTATTTCTATGCTCTTTTTAGTGATGCTAGTTTTTTTTCTAGATTCTTCTCTAGGCACATTCCATTTATTCTTCTACATTTTTGCATTCTCATGGATATCCTGGCTATTTCAAGTCTAGGGATTGATTTTGTTGCTTTAGTTGCTTCAGTTTGGGCTGTACTATCTTTTGTATCAGTCTTATGTCTTTTTTGATCATTTTTGATATCATTTGTAAGAATATTTTTGCAAAGGCATTGAGATAAAGTGCAACTCCATACATTTCAGGATCCTTTTCATCATTGTGATTCGTTGTATTCACACTATTGTATAAAGTGCCAAGGGAGGGGATAGTTGATTTCCATTTAGGCCCTTTTCCTTTGTCAAGTGAGTGTCCCTTCCATGACATTAGCCACATGATGTGTTAGTGACACATGCCTTTATAGGTTTCTTTACCTCACTCTCAATGTGCCTAGTTCCTATGTTGTAGGAGTTTTTTGGCCCACCTTTTTAGTTGCCTGTCACCTCACCCCATCTACATTAAGGGGGATTATATTGTTGGTTCTAATGCTTCCTTGGTTTGATGGTTCATTAGTGTGAGCTATGAATTTAGTACCTGATCCTATATACTAGGCAATTGTAGTGGTTGGCTACCTATGCATTTCAGTGAGATGGATCATCTACCATATAGAAACTCTTAGTTTGTGCCTTCTATTTCTATGGAGGTTCTACGGATCAGGAGTTTCTTTTTGATAGAGTTTGTAGCTTCTTCATGCTTCAATGGTTCTCTTTATGATCACTCTTTGTTCATATCTTCTGGAACATTCTTTGCTAACTCTTTTTAGAGTAGGGTTTTTCCCATGTAGTTTTCTCTATTTCATCAGTTTATAGAGATTTCCTTGTATTGGGTACCTCATCAGGCCTTGTTGCCAAGACCCATTTTTCTACTTTCATAGTGTGCTAGGTTAGGTTACCTCCTAAGTTTCACTTAAGGGGGGGTGTGAGAGTAATTTTTTTTTACACTTATTAATTAAATCACTTTGATTTAATGAATTAAGTTTCCTATTACTCTAGTTTTCTTAAGCTATCTCTTAGGTACATATAATTAATATTTTATATTAATTATAATGCGCAACCTAGCCTTTTTAGGCTTTAGGTTACCCTTTTTGGGTTTCAATCTCCTTTATAAGGTTTGATCTCTTTGTAATTCATTGAATCCATTGAATAATATTTTCTTTATCTGAATACAATTTTTTTGTTTCTAGATCAAACCCTTGCCTCTTCTTATCTATTTCTTCTCTGTGACAAGTTTTCTACATGTAAGTTTTCTTGGGCTTCATGGATTTGATTGGCATATTTGCTCAAATCCTACACTTACATCTCTTTTTCCAACTTGGACATGGCCATTTGAATCCTTTTATGCTTTTACAATTGAAGGCTGTAAAGTAGTGATTCCCACTTATCTCTTTTTTGCCATAGTTTCTTACCTTTTTCTTTTCTTTTTTTCTAGCTATGACCTGCAAGGTAGAAAAATCTTTTAGGCTAACCTTTTTGCAATTTTTCCATGGCTCAGGTCTTAGCATTTCTATCAGTTATGATGTTGTGAAAACCATAACCTTGACCTTGTCACCTCTTTGCAACCACCAAATATATAGCTCCTTTAAACTATCCAAGGTTGTGATGACTATCTTGAAATGAGTGCCACTTTGTTTCACAACTTCACCACCAAATAATTTCAATATAACTCAAACTTTTTGATGGTGTGATAGCTATTTTATTAACTATCAAATTCTATTTGCATCTTCTCAATTGCAAATTTTAACTCATAACTAAGCTCTAAGAAACTTCGATTATGATTAATCACTACTTTGTCACCCTAACCTCGAGTCAGAATTAACCTCATGAAATGAAGTGATAGCCTTTGAACTTTACCTCTCATGCTTACCTTGTCCACCTTCACAACTTGAAACATCTTATCCTCTTTTCCATCTACAATGTTGTGATAACCATTTTTAACTTAACTATTACCTTGTTCAAAACCTCATAACTTAAGACTATAACTCTCCTCTTAGCCCTATGAATCCATGATTATAAACTATTAACTCTTTGTAACTATAACCTCAAGTTACTCTAAACTCCTAGTGATGTTGTGATAGCCTAGACCTTGACTAGTGTGGTTACCATTTTGCATCATCACAACTTGAAATTTCTTAAGCTTAATACAAGCCACAACCTTGTGAGTTCACTTAATTTTCCTCTTCACAGGCCAAACATGAAAATCAATAATAACACTTGAGATGTTGTCATAATCATGTTGATGACCACTTTGTGACTTTGTGGCTCCTAAAAAACTTAGATATCATAATGCAAAAATGTTGCAATCAAAGAAATATCATGACATCACAAATTAAAGGAACTTTGGATACATGACTTATAATATATGATAATAATCAATGGACATATGGATATAAAATAAATCAATGTATAATCAAGGTTTTTCATGTATCCCTATTTTATACTTGATCTTAATTTATGAGTAATTCAACAAAACATAAGACATGACTATTTCTCGGGTCTTTTATGAGAAGTGACACATTCTAAGAAATCCTAGGCAATTGAAACACATTTTCTTCCTGATTTTCATAGGATATTACAAAAAAAATTTGTTGGGTGAAAAATCAAGCTATGACATTAAAGATACATCAGATGTATAAACAACATAAAAACATGACACATGCAATGATATCAAAAACATCAATCTCTCATATATATATAGAGTGTCAATATGGGAGAGATACAAAAATGTGTGTTACTCAAGCATTATCAGTGGAAGTGTCTCAATATGACACAAAGGGTGATGCTAATACATTTGATATGCATTGATCTATATCAAAGTTTGATAGAAGAGAGTGATCTAATAGAATCCTTCCCCCTCTTTTTCAAGAGGAGGAGGATTATGTTCTCTCGATAGAGGGGATGCATCCTCATAACAATGAGCATACTCAAAAAATTGAGGCACCTTCTTTTCCTAAAGATCTTCTCCTACATATGTGCCAAAAGAGTAAGTGACTTAGGTAGTTTGATGGCAAGTCTCCTCTTACTATATTTCAAGCCTCACTCTCAATCACACTCTACTAGATTAGAATATTGTATTGCTACCTAAATCTACAAACCTCCTATGTGTTGTTGTTCTCTTTGAATGCTCTCCCTAGACTATCAAAATGGATCAATTGAAACCTCTCAATAATATAAATGGATTGATTAACCAATGGCTATGAAAAAAACATGGCTATGGATTGATTGACATCATCTCATGCCTGTATCTCCCTCCAAGATCTTCATCACATTACTATCAACTCATCTAGATACACTCTCCATTGATCTATCCTACCCACCATAGTGTGGGTTATGTATTATCTATATTAGCATATGTATGGATAATGACACTATTATAGATCCCTAAAAATAGGCCTAATTAGAGGAAAGTGCAACTAGGCCCACATGTATAGTAAAAATACCCCTTTCACCATGCTTTTTTCCTCTCTATAGGAGATCTCATGCATCTCATGATATATATGAGCCAACATAAACTAGCCCTAGCTTTAGTATGCTTGATGATCTATGATTTTCTAAAGCATCCTACTCTATCCACACTCTAATCCATGTTTCCCTTTTTTTGGCATTAGGTAGCATTCAATAAACATTGTAAGTTAGTTCCTCTATCCATATTGGTAAATAAAATCATCCCATGGATAACCTTGCTCAAAATAATGTCATCCTAGAAGATATCCCTTAGGGATAATATCCTAGGTCTTGGTTGTGTATCATACTCATCTATGGACCATGCAAGGGGATCTATTATATCTTATTAATGTCCTCTATGGTAATAGTCATCTCACCTAGAGGAAGATGGAAGGTGTTTATCTCACTATGGAAATGCTCCACCAATGATGTCAATAGGCATGAGGGACCTAATTAAGATGCGCTAAACCCAATGAATCTAGATGAGCCACCTTGACAACATCTAATTGTCTTATCAAGCCTTCCATGGCTAGGTAATGTGATAAGAAAACAATATTAGTGAATTCAATTCGCAATCAATCAAATAGCATAGGACAATCAATACTCAATTGATTAAAATGCTATCTAAAACATTGAAAAGCATTCTAACACACATCCATAAATATACTTAAGCAAACTACAAAGATGCCCAAAATATGAAAAAGACAATTTGGATTTTGTGCCCAAGAATTCAAGCCTTTATTTTGAGGTGAGTAAACAACAACATCAAAAATAACACCAAGTCTTGTGTAAGACTTCTATAGTTGTGACATCAAGAAATAGGATTGTGTGAGCTATCTCACTAGGTGATGTGACTATTAACCCTATTCTAGGGTTTTTGATATGGCCAATGGTTATGCTTGAGGTGAGACACAGCCCATTATGACAATTATTTTCTTTCTCATCTATAAGCCTGCTTTCAACACCTCATTTTTTGAGTTTTCAAAATCAATTTGTAAAGATCAACTCTCTTAATTTTCTCAAATCTTGTTGTAATTTGTATTGAAAGTGCTTCTATAAAATTGTTCTTTTTTGTAAAAAGTGATATTCAGAATTAATCTTGAACTACTAAACCAAAGAGTTTAGGCTCAAGGTTTAGGAGTTTGAAAATTCAAAAAACTTAGTTGGTTCAAAATTTTGAATTTGTTTTCAAAACTTAGAGGTTGACAAGTTATCATATTGAACTTGAACCTTGAACCAC
Organism: Cupressus sempervirens; assembly: GCA_028749045.1. Taxonomy (NCBI): domain Eukaryota; kingdom Viridiplantae; phylum Streptophyta; class Pinopsida; order Cupressales; family Cupressaceae; genus Cupressus; species Cupressus sempervirens. Next base: position 319,753,885 of record CM053790.1, read on the forward strand.
ATTGTTCAAGTTCATAGTTTGGAAGTGAAGATCCAAGTTCTAATTCAAAATCCAAATTTGATTCAAGATCCACAAAACCATGAATTTGGTTCAAAATCAAAATGTTCAAAATTTTAGGTTCGTAGGTTGAAAATGTGCAAGTCCAATTTCATAAGTTCAGTAGTTCAATATTAACGAAGTAAACTGTAACTATAGATTTTCTAAAATGTAAAAAATGGGTCTTAATGTAGGGGAAACTTATATCTCCACCATTAGATCTTTCTATTTTTTTTGATATGATGTTGAATTTTTCTTTGTATAAATACTAAATGGTTTAATTTTTGACATATGGCCAAATTCAAAAGTTATACTGGACTATATAAGGGCCTATCAAGTAGATCACCAAACATGAATTTGCTAAAATCATAAATACAATCATGTCGTGGGGGAGGGGGCATAAATTTTAGTCCTAATATTGAATTGAGCTAGATTTTGGAAATCTAATTATCTAAATTCTCTCTAAGTTGCTTTAGAAAATTCATCATAGATCAAAAATTATGATTGTTGAAGTTAGAATCTATCTAAACTATCAATTACATTCATAACATGATGACAATGCTTTGTCACCTATTGAAATTACAATAGGAAAGGTAAAATTCTAAGAGGGTGGGGGGCTTGGGGGGTGAGGGGGGGTGAATTAGTAGTTTAAACTTTGACCCATAAAACTTTCACTATACATTCATCTCATACATTCAATGAGTAAACTGAAATAACATGTAAAGAGTATATATCTAAATCATGCAAATACATATGCAATCAAACACATATGACACCAAATATGATTACCCAGGAAACCTCCAATGATAAGGTAAAACTAGGATGGGGATGACACCCAAAAATATTCACTACTATAGTAATAAAGTGTATCCAATGAAGGTTACAATGTTTTGACCATGAAACATGATCTACCCTATAAAAGGTCTACCCTATTAAAGGCTTACAAAGACTGTTATGTGTCACCTTGTTAGAGGATTTTAAAACCCTATTATAAGTGTGCCTTGAAAAAGGACTTTAACTTACAACTAAGTAATCACCTTGTTAGAGGATTTCATACTGCTTGTTAGGACTACTTTGTTAAGCAATTTTGACTTAAATCACCTATTAGAATGTCTTAGCTTTGATCCTATGGTTAGCACTTGCTTGCTTGATAACAAATCACTTCTAAACTTATGTCTTGTTGATCCTTCTTGATTAAATGTCTCTTTACTATATCCTTTTCCTTTACTCTATTCTACTCTAACTAATTCTACAAAGTTGCTTCACTTCATAACTTCTAAGCCACCATGAATGCTTTATTTGCACATGAAAACTTCTATATTCACTCCTTCAATTCCTTATGCACTCACTCATAAAGAGTTTAGGTTTTTTCCTCTTTAAGAAGACTTTTTGACTAGGCTTAGGTATGAATCTATAGCTAGGATTCATCCATTTTGCTGCTTAATCCTTCCTATTTTTTGATTGGCTACATGTAATTGCATGGGGAATCAAACTAGAGATTTTTCCTTATCTCCAAAATATCAAAATTCAATCTTAATTCAACTCAAAAATGGTTTACATAGTTGTTTGTTCCTTTACAAACAAATATGTCAAAAATATCTTACTTGACATTTGAGGTCTTTAGTGCTCGGCATACACTACTCTCTCTGTTGTGACTTGACACCTATACTACTCGACATCCACTGTTTACTTGGCTCCTGTATCACTTGACATATACTATTTGCTTGGCACTTGAGTGACTCAACACATGAGTGGCTTGACACTCACTATGACTCAGTATGGTCTAATATGTACATGTTGTGCTCAACCTATACTACTAGTTCAGCATGAACTAAGTGAATAACATAAGTGTGTTGACAATCACTTGGAAAAACAACTTTGAGATCAATAGTCACCAACATATGCCACCTATCTTAAAATACAAATGGGATTCATTTTAATTTGGTAAACATATTTTTTATTATCTATACAACTTTAAAAGGGTGAAATGTTTATTATTATAAAGTGATAAAAGGGAAATGATATACGGGAATAATAAAAAAGATTTCCAAGAAATAGTTACAAGAATCAGAATACAATAGAAAAATGTTATTTATTGTAAAACTATTAATGCAGTTGGGGTTGTTGTTGTTGTTCTTCTTTTCTATAGGTCTTCTAGTGATATGGAAAGCTAATATTTTTAATGTGGGATTATTTTAGTAGAGAGAATGAGGGAATAATTTATTTTTTTGTAGATTGATTGTAATAAGAGGGATGATTTGACATTATGGTAATATCATTTTTTATTTAAAATAAAGAGTTAAATCATACCTTGGGTTTGTTTCTCCAAATATTCATTTCTCTAATTGAGATAAATTGTATGATGATGTCTTTCAAGTTTTTCTTAATGTCATGTATTTCTCATTAAATAAATGTTTAATTTTGTAGGTTTACTCATCATTTATGTTACATAAATTATTTTTTTAATGTTCTATGTGATGTTAAAGATTTGACAAGTGGGCATGTGGATGATTGTTGGTCTTTATAGCATTTCCATTTATAAACTTGATAATCACATTCATTTTATGTTGATGAATGAATGGTAATTATCTTCATTTCTTTTGGTTAAAGGGATACCAATTTCTTTGATTCATTGTATATCTATTAAAAGGAAGTTGTACTTCTCAATTTAGAGGACTATGATCAATACAATGATAATATATCCATTAGTTAGTATTATTTCTTCTTCTTCATGTTGGGAATCTTGAGTCATTCATTTTATCACTCTTTGAAGGGAAAATCATTTTACTAACAGATTTTTGGTGACTTTGATGGGGAATCAAAAAAGAATATTGGAGCCTAACATTTAGTTCCTTAGTTTTATTTCATCTTTGTATGTAAGAGACTAGAAAATTTGTGCAATGATCATGCCAAATAGAAAGGCCACAAGAAAAATGAGACCCAACCCTACTAGTTTAGAGATCATTCAAATGAATGATAAAGTGTTGCAAGATTTATTTGAGCACTACAAAGAAAGCATCTCTCATGTAGTAAAGTTCAACCTTAGCATTAAAGATGACCACACCTGTACTTTTTTGTGGAAAATAATGTTCTTTTATATTTCACAAGATGAAGGACCTCTAAGAAGACAAGAAAAGATTATAAAAACTTGAAAAAGAATTAGAGGTCGATGATGAAAAAGTTGCAATGATCTCATCAAATTTCATTTATCATAATTTTTAAGTCTTGAGTGAGCATGAGATTTTGCAAAGAAAACAAACTAGAAAAAGACATATTTCTAAAGAGTTAAATGAAGAGGATAAAAAATTGTAGTACTTGTGGAATGCCTTTTAGGGGAGTATATGTGAAGCTAAAATGAATAAGTTCCACCCCACTAAAGATCACCACTCCCCTTTGCTATTGAAATGTGGCTATAAAATGTACTATAACCTTAAGAGTCCCAAGGAAGAAACCCATGCCAAGGATGGAACTATAAGAGAAAAATCCAAAGAAGAAAAAGAATCCTCATCTTATCCATTCTTGCTTCTAGGAGAAAAATATCTTAGGTCAATCTTAACTAGGCCTTCTATACCTTGGGATTATAGTCAAGAGAAAAGTCACTAGTATCAAGTCAAAAAATATATAGCTTGGATTTTTTTGCCATGAATTATAATCAAGAAAGAAGAAAGGTCATACATAACCTTAGAAGGAGAGAAATTTCTTGCAACAAATGAGAGTGTGTACATCCCAAGGAGGTTCTTAAAATACTTAGACAATTTTTAGCATGACATTGCTGTATATAAAAAATGTAACGTTGAAACAAGAGAAAAGATATTCTCCTATGATAGTAATGACTTCCAAGAAGGGACTCATCTTACATGCCAAAGTGAAAAAACCATATTTAAACAAGATGGAAGAACAATAAATGAGGTAGATAAAGTGTTCAAAATTTTAGGAAATAAAATTACTTGGGGTGAGATTAGCATAGTGTATCTTCCTACACAAGTTTGTGAAGATATCATGATTAGAGATAGTCCTATATTCCATCTCTATGATTCCCTATCAAGTCATGAATATTCCTTTTCTTCTCTTGAAATGAAAGATTATGAAATTAATATGGAGAAAGGAGAGGACCGATTTGTCAAAATCTTACATTGCCAAAAACCATTAGAAGTTTCAATAAACACCTTATCTGATAAGGAAGAAGTAATGCCGTATTCATTTCCAACCATTAAAGAAAGAGATGCTCATGTAAAAAATTCAAAATATTTCCTAGAAAAAGAGTCCTTTAATTCTAAAAATCTACTTGGGAATGAATACTTAGAAGAAGTAGAGAGTATGTCAATGATTTAGTTGAATTATTATAGTTCCAAGTGATATCATATAGCCAATGAAACACTCCTTACAAAGGAGAAGTGAAGAGCAGGTTCTTCTTATGTTATAGGAAAGAAATGGTGCAGCCTTGTAAGGACCAAGCTCCAACAATAATGAATGATGTAAGTGATTTTTCCCCCTAATTTCTCTCTTTTTCTTGATTTTAGGACTACTAAAATTTTTCATCTTTAAGAAAGTTTGAGAACAAACACTTTCAACCTTGTTTACAATTAGAATTCAAAGTTTGTCACTTTACTTGGCTTGAGGGGGGGCATATCTCTTCTAATTGGATTGTTGTAGAATCCATCCCAAACCTTTGTGCTGAAGGTAAAACTAATTCGTGCCCAACTAAAATCTTTCTAGATTCTAATGTTTAAAAGGAAAGGAAATTTATGAGATGAATCCAAAGCTTAAAGATGATAATAATGTTAAGATATTGAACCCCAACAATTGTTGGCCTACTTGGATGGTTCTTCTCTACATGAGGTAGAAATTATTGATGAAATCTTATTAGGAATCAAGCAAGAAAGTCCCAAAAGGAAACACTTAGATATTGATCCACCACATGCATTGATTTTAGATGAAGAGTTTTCAGATTTAGTAGAAGTTAAGTATGATGAAGTTACTCTAGTTAACACTGATTTGATGCCTCATAAAGTTTGTCTATGAGCTAAAGAGGCCTTAGATGCTGAAGAATCTTTTAAGGTGGTGATTTTGAAAATATAAAGTCATTAAATGATGTAACTTTTTCTTTGGGAAAACATGACTACTAGTTTATTTTTATCCACAGGTTGGATATAATATTGAGGATTACATGCTAGAAGCTTGGGAAAAATAAAAAATATATATGATGAGGTTTTTTTATTTGGGTTTGAGTATTTTCTCTCTAAAATCATGTGTAATGTCCTACTAAGGAACCCAAAAGGACAAGTCTAAATGTTACCAAGTTTGGTGAATAGTTTTTTATTTCATACATAACTTCTTCTTAATAAGCTTTGTGGGATCATCGGTGTAGAGTCCTAATAGGTTCTCTTAAATAATATTTCTTAACTTCCTTTCTAACTTTCACTCTTAGTACTTAATCCATATATTAATTTTACATCTACTTATGATTTGATACCTATTTAATTTCTAAATTAGGAACTAATGTTATAATCCATATAATTAAATGCATCTAATTAACTTGCAATAAGGATACATGAAATAGAATAAAACCATCAACCATACATGTAAACTAATTCATCTTCTATTCACTAATTACTTAGATATTTCATTTAATAAAACTATCAAGAGTACATGGTGCATCATTAGTTTATCTAGATACAAGAAGTACATAATATTGTAATATAACTTTATTCATCCTTTGATATAATGCAATATATTCACATGTATCTTAATTTCTCCTAGAGACACTCTTTACCCTCTTACATAGCTTTTTATTTCATTATTCATATACAAAAGACTTGTACTATCTTAAGGATTTATATTAGAAATATACATAAATTTATTTCAATGAAATGCTACAAATGAACTTCAATGCCTAATCTTCAATACCTTCCCAACAAGGATCCATATATAACCATCCATGAAAACTTGAATAGTACCTCAAAACTATATTTTCACCCAACTAGGTGGAGCCATAATGGTCCACTCCCCCAAGCTAGTAGATATGACCATGATCCACGTAGCTTCTAAGGTAATCGAAGTTTTATAACCCAAAATCAAAGTACAAGGGTAAAATAAATACACACACATATAAAGCCCAAATTAAATCACAAGAAAATGTAAAACTAGAGGCAGAGTCAGAGTGAGGGGTTTAACTACAACTAGGTGAATGTCATAATACCTTCCCTAAGTGTTGTGATAAACCATCCAAACTTAAGATCATCTTGTCATATATGACATATTTTCCCTAAGTATTCCAACTAGGATATGGATGGCCATGTAATCTTAGGATCAACCACCTAGACTAGGGGCCTATAAGTTACAAAAAATGTCCCTTCCCTGAGTACTCCAACAATACTTTCATAATTAACTTATTTAGTGAGTGAATCCAAAGACCCCACAAATAAGTTCATTTATTATTATGCTATCACTTATTAACTAACTCACAAATGGAACCATCCTACACAAGGCTCTGGCTTCCGAATATAGGATCCTTGGCAACCACTTCTAGGCCTCAATACCTATGGTGAGCTACTACACACCTAGGGTCTCTACCCTACTCGGAAAAAGAACAAAAAAGCACAAAAAGTTATAAGGAATAATAACCTAGGGTCTTGTTCCCCTACTATACAACCAAAACTCATACATCAAAGTATATCCACATGAAAAAATCATATAATCACAAAGATATAAGAAACTTCCTTTTCCAAGGAACCAAAAAATCCATAAGCATCTAGTGAACCAAAAAAAAAATCAATTTTGAATTTAACTCAATCACACAAGAGAGAGAAGAATATTTTAGGGAAATCCACTAAAACCTAATTCATCACATAAGCAATAAGATGCAACCAAAATACTTATCAAACACTTTACAAGAATGATTATCACATTTATAGACATTAATTACCTCAAAATCAAATAGAATGTCACAAGACACTAAAAGGATAAGTTAAAATGTTGATTCCTAAAATTTGGCTAAGTCAAAAATTTCTTAAAACCTCAAAAACTATAATCTTTAAAGTTTAGCTCTTATGAAGTTGAAACCTATTTAGAAAAATGGACTATTCATCAAAAAAATGAAACTTAAAGTGTAAGAAAGGAAAATTATGTTATTTATACTTAAATATTCATTTTATGTTATACCTTGGTGCTAAAATAGAAATCTACAGGTGAAAATATACCTATCTGACCATGTTAACTCTATTGATGTGCATTTTTTCATTACTCCTAAACTTTTTTTTATTCCTATGCATTTACCCAATATAGTTGCACTTTCATTTAATATAATTGTGCACCCATTTAATATACCTAAGATTTTGTAAAAATTTGTGAATTTGTGCATTTGTTAAGCATTGGTGAACTTTTGTTCAATATTGTGTTATATTATTGCATTTTTGTTCCCTAATGTTGCACTTATTTTTAGAAAAGGTTGTGCCTTTTTTCAAGTTGACAGACAAATTGTGATTGTACAAAACTATGCATATGCATAGTATTCTTGCACATCTATTTCAAAAGACTCAAAAAAGTATAAGTTAGGCTTTGAATTGAATTCATAGATTCATTTGGAATATTGGAGGTTTCTCCTTGAAACTTCTATCTGGATCACTAGGTTGGAAACCTTCTTTTACTTTTTATTAAGGGGATTCAATTTTAGCTTACTAATTTTACACTCACATAAAACATGAAGTATGAAGCATAAACATAGACATAGGCCTTAACATAGACACCCAACAATACCATCATAACCAATAAAGACATTATACATCCAGATTCATATGAAAAATAAGTATTCTAAAAATTTATTCATTTTCCATATTATTTCATGTTAATTTCATTCACGCCTATTTGGCTTCCTAAGAAAGGTTGTAGGTCAAGCCCTTGTGAGATTCAAAGAACTCCTATGCCTCCTATATTTCTTAGTTTTCTTCTTTAACTTGGGTTCTCTAAAAAGTTACTTTGTACAAGTTTTCTTCCCAATAATTTTAGACTATAGTTTTTACATAAAAATTTCTATAGTTTTTCCAATTATTTTTCTATCCTCTATTTCCCAAGTATGTACCTAGTATATAGGGAGAATAATTTTATTTCCAATTGGTTGCATCTCTTGGAAACAACCTTCTCTATGGTTTGATTAATTAAATCAAACCATATTTTAATATTTTATTTTTTATTTAAGTCTAATTAGTTAATAGGTTTTTCTAGAGTATTAGAAATTCCCTACTAAAAGAACTTCTATAGAACAATTGTCAAGAGTATACCTTTTCCCATAAGGGTCAAGGGTTCAAATCTTATTCCCTTTTAATCTAGAAAGTGATATTACAACTACAAGTTTTTTATTAGATAAATAGGTTTTACAAGGACCCTAAAACCCAAGAGTTAAAACATAAACAAGGCTAATAATAAGCGTTAAAAGCCCAACCAAACAAGAACAAAGAGATCCTTGGAACAAAGATGAAATACAAGTGAAGTTTTTTTTAAAGTATGAAAGCACATGGAAACATCATACACAGATTAGAAAAATCACAACGGAAGATCTAACCACCATCCAAGCAACCAACAATTCTCCAAATGCCACTACTTGAACTGACACACACAACATAAAACAGAAACTGAAAATGATAATAGCACTAAGAATCTAAGATCTATCAAGGCATGGAAAACTAAGTAAACCCAAAGGGTACTAGGATCACCAAGTATTAATCCCTAAAAACCACTAGAGATGCCCCCTATTTTTTGTGTGAGGACCACAGAATAACATATTTTTGTGCAAAAATGTGTAGCATGCCATGCCAAGAAGTACCTTTTATGCGAGGATGTGCACTAAATGGTGTGAGAAGGTACTTGGCCAAACAACCAAGACACCCAAAACTATTTCATGCAAGAAAGTGCTAAATGTCATGCGAAGAAACCCAACACACCACGTGAGGTCTTGAATTCTCACATGAAAAAGCATGATTTCATGTGAGATCCCAAGACAAAAAGCCATAGAACAAAATTTAAAAAGCTAAGGAATTAAGTTCATCCACACCAAGGAGTACCAGATCCAAAATTTGAGGCATAAACACTAAAACACAATGCTGAAAGATGGAAACAATATCTAACCATCTAAAAAGTAGTGAAGAAAAAGTAATGAACGAAACATCGCAATGAGTAGTACAACCAAACTAAGTATGCAGTTCCTTCCAACCATAATAGCATCATAAGACCATTAGGGGTCCTAGCCATCCCTCGTGTGTTACATCCCAAGCTATCAGTCAGATCATTGATATTATCATATAAGGATTTCACTACTAAAACATGCTAGAATATAAACATAAGGAAATCTAGAATACCAAAAGCAAGGCATAAGATAATCCTATAAAATAGATAACATCATTTATCATATTCTAATCATCATAATAAAGAAATGCATCAATAACTAACACCATCTAAAAATTATCTACAATCATCCCAATGAAAGCATAAATCACAAGAAATCATACTCTAAAACCTAAAGTACTAAGTGAAAACATCCAACAATGGTCGAACTAGTATAGTAAAACATCTCTGTACAGCAGTCCCAAATAGTGGTATAGGTAGCTACACCTCCCAACCATGTGGAACCCATAGGCCCACTCCTATAATACTAATGCTAACAAAAAAAGTGTAATGTCCATGGCTAACACACATGCCAGAAAGTATGATAACTAAAACCAAGAACATAGACAATGCATAAACTACAGGTCTTGATTAGACACTTAATGGACTACTAAGTAGGGGCTAGCATTATGAAGAGTCACTTTGCATTGACAAGCCCAAGCTTGGATTGTGCATTTCAACTCCTTAATGGAGGGCCCCGCATAAACATTTTATTACCTTAAGTTTTATTACCATCCATTGTTTTCTTTAGTTATCACTTAATTAAAACTTCTTCTACCAACCCTATATATGGACAATAGGCTACAAGATATAAGCCTCCTGCATATGCCACCCTACCCTACCCATACTCATGTAATAATGAGTAGCCATAGGCATAAAAACTCCCAACCCAACCCCAATGATCCTTACTTTTAGAAGTACCACAGAAGATCAAGCCTCGCAAGTCACCCAACAAATGTATGCGCACATAGTTGTGTGTGGTGCAACACCATCACAAAGATTATAACATAAGTACTAGATTAGAACATAATGTAGAAAGTCACTCAACCAAAAATAGACTTAGGAGGACATATGTAACATCCATCCCAATGCAACCTAAAATTGCAATAAAGGTCTAACCAACATCCGAACAAATAATCTAGGTGCATGACTAAACTCATGCCAAGAAAACTTGAGAAAATAGGGTGGCACACAAAATGAGGTAAAAACCCCCAAAATTGGAAAAATTTGAAATTAAAAAACATTTTTCCTCTGGGTACAATAATCTCAAAAATCTAAAATATTTGGGTTCAAATATTATATGCAAAAATGGCTAGCATAATGGTGTGAAACCCTTAACCCCCATCCCAAAAATAGGGAAAATGTTTGACCAACTGGCCATAACCATCAAATAGAAATAGAGGGGAAACACTAGTTCTTAGCCTCCTAACAAAATACTACTAGAAATAGAAGCTGAAATGAAGTAGAAACAAGAAAACTAGAAAGCCCTACTTGGTAGCAAAAGAGGTAGAGACTAAAACTAGGTTGATAAAATAAATAATCTACCAAAACTACTGAAAGTGACAAGGCAAGGTCTCCCTTAGTTGAATCCAATGAGACTAATGTTGTGAAAATCTTATGCTCATAATTCTTAGAAGGAACAAAAATCCAATCATTTAGAAGAGGATTTTAGAAAGGCTCTCCAATTTCCAAATTGTAAAATTGAAAAGTGAGAAACCAAATCCGTTTTTCTATACTTATTCACTTTTTGAGTGAATAGTTAGTTAGGGCAAATAGCCAATTAGACTAGCTAGACTTTGACTCAACCCAAAAAAAAAAGGTTATTCCTCATAATAATAATTCACCTAAGGAAAAGATACCAAAAATTAAATCCAATAAGATTTAAAGCCTGATAACCAAAAAGACACAAAAAATCACTTAATAAATTTTGTGACAATGCAAATCTCTATATGCACAAACATGCTTACTAGTTTAATCACATAATGCAGATGAGATTGGATTTAATAATCACCAAAAGGTTTAATTTTAATAATTAAATAAGGATATGTCAACCATATAGGGACGAAATTGGTAAAATATGAATAATCATATCACTAACTCCATGTGCCACTGCCAAGGATATAAATCCTACACACTAAAATGCATGATCAAGTGCAATTGCATATAACATCATAGCTGAAGAGATAATACATTAAATACCTAATTAATATATTCACATCACTCATGTTTTCATAAGCATAAAGAGACAAGAATGAAGTAAATCATCATTGTATAAAATGCATCACACAACATAATCAAGAAATATGTCCAAATACTAGATAATCAATTATCATTATAGATCTATTGTCATCTCAAAATGGCACCAACATGCAAATATGATAAATTGAATAGCTTAGCAGTATAGCATCTATGATACTAAGTCAAAGTATAACAACCAACCCTTAGGTCATCTCAAAATACATATAATAAGAGTATCAAGTATCTCTCAAATAAAAAATAGACAAGGTACAAACTACAAACATGAGAGGCACTACATCCTCCCCCACTAGCATAGTCTTACTCTTAGAAGCTAGAAAAGAGATAGGGGTACAATCCCCTCAATCATGTAGCATCCTCCCAAGTCATAGAGGTCTCATCACTTGGGTCCCATTGGACCCTTACTTGCTCAATTTCTCAACCTCACAAGGTTAGCCTCCATTGTTGTAGGATACAAATCTTCTCCAAAGTAAGTTTCCCATCCGATACTTGCAAAGCATCCCAATCAAGGACATGGGTCACATCTAGAATATACTACCAAAAACTAGAAACATCAAAAACATTGTGGATGCATGATAGGCTAGGTGGCAATGCTATTCAATAAGAAATAGGATCAATCCTCTCAAGTATCTCAAATGGTCCAACAAAATATGGTCTAGTACCAAATTAGAGCATTTCCCATAATGGATGGGGCTCTTCCTCAAATGCACTCACCAAAAACACCCTATCACCTACATAAAAGTGATAGTCCAACCTATGGGGATCTGTATATTTCTTCTACCTATCCTAAGTAGTAACCAGATGCTCTCTAATGTGAACAACCTGTTGGTCCATATCCTGAAGCATCTCTGGGCCCAAAAGAACTTGATCCTATAAGTGATCCCAACTCAAAGGGGTACTACATGATCTATCATAAAAGGCTTGAAAAGGTGACATGCCAAGAGAACTATGATACTTGTTGTTGTATATAAACTCAACAAGGTATAAATAGTCCTCCCACTTCACCTGCCTATCCATAACATACATGTGAAGCATATCCTCTAAAACTTGATTCACTCTCTCAATATAACCATTGGTCTCTGAGTGATAAGATGAACTAAAATTGATTTGTGTACCCAAAGCATGTTTGAGAGACATCCATAGTGCAAAAGTAAACACTAGATCTCTATCCAAAATGATCTGATAAGGGATCCCATGAAAAAAAACAATATCCTTCAAGAAAACATATGCTACAAAAGAAGTTGTGTAGGATGCTCTCATGGGTGAAAAATGTGCTACCTTGGAGAATATATCCACTGTCACCATGATACAATCATGTATCCATGATGATGTGGGAAATCTTGTGATAAAATAAATGGATATCATATCTCACTTCCACTCTAGAATGGTATGTGGTTGTAAATGACCCACTGGATGTTGATTTTCTACCTTCACTCTCTACCACTCAAGAAATCTAGCAACAAAATCAACAACATCTCACCTCATCCCTACCTAAAAGTACAACAATCTAAGATTAGCATGCATCTTAATGACATTGGGATGTGTGGAATATAGTGCATGATGCACTTCTAAGAAAACCAAGGTATGAAGATCACCCAATAGGAGTATCTAGATATGCCCCAAGTGTCATAGTAGTCCATCAAACTCAAGAAAATAACTTGAAAATCTCCCCTCAAGGGTACATCTAGAATCGATCTCTACCCTTACCTCCTGATACCAAGTGTCACTGGGAAAAGCCTCCCAGATAGAACCTCATAAATACACTCCCAATGACAACACTGATACCTCATGTTGCCTCCTAATTAAGGAATCTATGATGATATTCTCCTTCCCTTTAATGTAATGGACATAAAAGTCATAGTCACACAAGAACTCCATCTAATGATGCTAATGTGCATTAAGGTTTGGCTAAGTAAAGATACACTGCAAGCTCCTATGGTCATTATGCAACTTAAACCTATGTCCCAAAGTAAAATTCCTTCAATGGAAAAGGGCATGAACCATGGCCACAAGTTCCAAATCATGAATGGTGTAGCTAAGCTCATGGTCCTTAAGTTTCCTAGACTCATATGCAATCACTCGACCATCTTGCATCAACACTACACCCATGACTTCCAATAGAGCATCCATGCAAACCATGAAATCACTTATAGGATTAGGCACTACAAGGACTACTGCACTACTCAAACACTCCTTAAGAGCATTAAATGTTGCCTCACATTGGTCTGATCAAACATACTTCCTTTTCACTAAAGAGAAGTGATGAGATGAGCTACTCATGAGAAATCCTTCATGAAGCAATGGTAGTAAATCACTAATCCCATGAAACTATGAAATTCTAAGACATTAGTGGGTACTTGCCAATTTGTGATAGCACAGATCTTCTCTAGATCCACTATAGTTCCATCATTAGTAATGATGTGTCCCAAATACTTCACCTCTGACTGGAAAAATCAACATTTACTTAGGTTACCATACAATTGATGGTCTCTCAAGTACTATAATACCTTATGTAAATAAACTTCATGCTCCTAAATAGTATTTGAATAAATCAATATGTCATCCAAGAATACAATGACACACTAATCAAGGTAAGTGCAAAATATACTATTCATAAAACTCATATATGTTGATGGCATATTGGCTAACCCAAAGGGTACAACCATGAACTCATAATGCCCATATCATATATGAAAAGGTGTTTGATGAATATTAGCCTCCTAAATATGAAGCTGATGGTATCCTAAATTAGGATCAATCTTTGAGAAGAATCATGCTCCCTTCATCTAATCAAACAAATCATCTATCCTTGACAAAGGATAATGATTCTTCCTTATCACCTTATTCAATTTTTGGTAGTCAACGCACAAGCATAATGAACCATCCTTCTTCTTCATGAAGATGAATAGTGCACCCCATGGGCATACACTAGGAAAAATATGGCCCTTGGCCAATAATTCCTCCAACTCAAATCTAATTTCACTCAACTCTTGAGTAGTCATGTAGTAAGGATCTCATGAAATTGGCTCTGCTCCTAGTATAAGATCAATCCAAAAATCAATTTCATACTGTCGTGGCATACCTAGAATCTCATCAGGACAAAAATCTACATACTCATAAAGGAGTGGGTGATCATCAAGTATCACCATATGGATCTCAAATTCCTTGAGATAACTAACAGAAATAAGAAACAATTGTAAACCCTTCAACACACTCTGCTTCAGTTGATTGGTTGAGATCATCTAAAGTGAGACTAGTCTCGGGTCTCCTAAAAGTTCCACTTGCCCACCTATGTCATCAACACATTGTACCATCTTACAAAAACAATCTATATTTTCCTAATGGGTAGCTAACCAATCCATCCTCAATGCAATGTCATAGATCGCAAAGGAAAAATGTGTAGATTCACTATGGTGGTGAAGGTTTGCAAATTTAGAAAATAACCTTTGACCAATGAGTCAACAACAACTTTAGAATCCATGGCTAACTCAACCTACCATCTATTGACCTAACACACTACCACTAGCCCACATTGCCAAACAAGAGATGGTGAAATGAAAGAATCAAAAGTACTAGAGTCAAATAACACTAAAGAGAAAATAGAAAGAAATGTACCTATAGCCTTGACTATTGTACCTTGATGATCTACTTGACAGTTGTCAACTATCACAAAGACTTTATGATTCCTACTAGCATCTCCTATGGAAGGTTTAGATCATACTGTGCCCTTAATAGGTCCTAAAGATGGTTTAATGGAGCACTCAAAATGTTTATGGCTATCTTGGCCACAAGAATAACAATTTCCTCCAAATTTGGATCCTATTTCGTGTCCACCCTGGGTAGCACTAGGACAAGGTGCACTACCCCTACTAGAATTTTGTTGAGCACTCTGAGGAGGATGGTCCTACTAAGATTTCTATCCTTAGTTCTAGTTATCTCCTTTCTTCCTTGAGTTACCTAAAGAATACCCTCCCGTAGTCAAAAACCCCTTGTGTCGATTACAATGAGAACCATGCTAGGAGGGTGCTAACTGGGTTTGGCCCTAAAGACTAAGAATAGTATGCATCCTACCCTAAATTTTGAGTACTTTAGTTCTAAGAACCAAATTTACAAGTGAAAACTCTAGCCAAATTTTCCTCTACAAAGTGTGCCTTCTCAACAATGAGAACAAGAGTCCTAAGTTGATGCATACAAGCTTCTCTAATAAGGGAATCCTTAAGGTCTCAAATGAAATTATGATCTATGAGTAAATCATCATGATTGTAGAAAGAATACTACCTAAGCTCAAAGAAAAAAATTCCATACTGATCCACTATCATATTTCTTTACCAGATTGCATGGAACTCATCAACACAGGCCTCCCTAAACTGAGGAGATATGAATCTCTCTTAGAGTCTCTCCTTAGAGATCTCCTAGTGAGATTTGCAACACTACTGCAACATTGATCTAGAGCTTTTGACTCTCAATATTCCACCATATAGATGTTTGGTCCCTCAACTACATAATTGCACAATGTGCCCTCAAATTGGTTGCATATGGGTAGATGGTGAAGTAATGCTCCATGTCCAATAACAAAATTTCTTCCTTGAGGCCACCTCCCTTACCATGGTATAATGGAGATTTGGACTAATGAAGGGACTTCATGATATCCAACCTGATGGAATCTTCACTATTATGGTCCCTACCACCTTGATGGTGCCCTCAACCACCTAGTGGGGTATGGGAACATTGATGCTCACATTTCTCCTCTCTATGCTCTGAGTGATGGGAATCCCCATGATGGGATCCCTCTTCTCAATCATGATCCTATCAACATTCCTCTACATGAGGGCCCAACCAAGCAAGAATCACCTAGAGCAATGGTATCAATGCCCTTGTGCCATTCTAATTAGCATTATTACCCTATTCTCCCTCTCCTTCCTAGCATCCCTCTTCCTAGTGTTCTTCTTCTTGCTTACTACAATGGGTACCACCTTGACCACTAGGTATATGTGGATGAGGCATCACTATGGTAACAGCAAGATAATGTCAAAACACTTGGATCACAAGCATAAGAGTCAAACCATGAACCAGCAAGATATAAAAAAGTAACCATAATATAACAATACATAACAAAAAACAAAACATAGTAAAAGCATAACACGAAGATCCCAATGTTGTAAAATGGACTTTGATACCAGATGTAGTGCCTCCACCTAGAGATCCTTAGAACTAGGATGAAATACAAGACAAGATATTATTTTTTTAGAAGTATGAAAGAACATAGAAACATCTTATATGGCTCACAAAGATCACAATAGAAGACTTAACCATCATCTGGACAACTAATGAATCTCCAAATTCCACTACCTGAATTGACACACACAAAATAGAAAATGGAAACCTAAAATGATAACAACACTAAGAATCTAAGATCTATCAATGCATGGAAAATTAGGTAAACCAAAAGGATACTAGGATCACTAAAAATTGATCCCAAAAAACTAGTGGAGATGCCCCTATTTTTTGCGTGACGAACACAAATTGATAGATTTTTGTGTGAAGATGTGCAACATGTCATGCAAGAAAGTACCTTCCATGCAAGGATGTGCACCAACTAGCATGAGAACGTACTTGGCCAAACAACCAAGACACTAAAAATTGGTGTTGGAATTCATGTAGGAAAGTGCCAAATTCCATGTGAAGATACCCAACACAACATGCAAGATCTTACATTTTTGCATGAGAAAGCATGATTTTGTGCAAGATCGCAAGACAAAAAGCTAGAACACAAAAAGTAAAAAGATAAGGAATGAAGTTCATCCACACCAAAGAGTACCAAATCCACAATCTAAGGTGTAAACACTCAAAAAAAATATTGAAAGATGGAAACAACATCTAACCATCTAAAAAGCAATGAAGGGAAATTAAAAAAACATCACAATGTATTAAAACAACATTGAAATAAATAGAAATGACATTGCAATGAGTAGTACAACCAAACCAAGTACATGATTCCCCCAACCATAATAGCATCATAAGATCTTCATGGGTCCTAGTCATCCCCCACATGTAACATCCCAAGCTATCAATCAGATCATTGGTACCATCATATAAGGACATCACTACTAAAAGGTGCCACAATATAGGCATAAGGAAATATAGCATGCCAAAAATAAGGCATAAGCTAGTCCTACAAAATAGATAACATCATCTATCATATGCTAATCATTATAATAAGGAAATTCATCAATAACTAACATCATCTAAACATTATATACAAGCATCCCAATGAGAACATAAATCACAAAAAAGCATACTCTAGAACTTGAAGTACCAAGTGAAAATATCCAACAATAGTCACACTAGGATAGTAGACATCTTTGTACACTGATCCCTAGTAGTGGTATAGGTAGCTATGCCTCCCAACCTCATGAAACCCATAGGCCCACTCCTACCATGTTGATAGATATAATGATCCAACCACAAATACACAAAAAGCACAATGTACATGGTTAACACACATGCTAGATAGTATGATGACTGAAACCAAGAACATAGATAATGCATGAACTATAGGTCTTGATCAGACACTCAATGTGCTACTAAGTAGGGGTTGACATCATGGAAGTCTCTTGGCATCAACAAGCCTAAGCTTAGATCATGCATTTCAACTCCTCAATGGAGGGCCCCACACATACATTTTTATTATCTTAAGTTTTATTACCACTGAATATTTTCTTTAGTTATCACTTAATCAAAACTTCTATCAACCTTATGGGACAAGGTCACTAGGCTACGAGATAAAAGTCCCCTCCATATGCTACCCTACCCATAATCATCCAATGATGACTGCCTGTAGGCATGCAAATTCCCAACCCAACCCCAATGATCATAACTTCTAGAAGTACCATAGAAGATTAGACCTCACAAGTCACATGATAAATGTACATGCATATACTCATCTGTGGCACACCACCATCATGAAGATCATAACACAAGGACTAGATGAGAACAAAAAGTAGAAAGTGATGTAGGAGCATCCAGAGGTATAAGGGCAATCCTATGTCACCCAAAAAAATGTACTTAGACTTAGTTTTTGTTTCATGTCTTTACATTTTTGGATACCCATTTGGGTCAAATAAAGGTTCCAACTCTCACAGTTCAACTATCAGTGCGCTAGAAAATCTTAAAAAAAAGGAGCATGCAATTTGGCCATCATTTTGGTGACCTAGAAGGTGTGAATTGGCCAGATGAATGTAATTGTGATTTAGAGCATTCCAAAAAAAGAATCAGGTCAAAAGGCCCCACAGTTTGAAAGTTATTGCAGTTTTTCAGGTTTTGGAGACATCCTAAGAATGCTTCAAAGTCAAGTTAGGGTCATTAAATGACCTCAAAAAGTGTCAAAAAAATGGGGGACGAGAGAATATGGTCAATAGGGCTATAGAGCGCTTTGAGAGCTTTTCGAAAATGTAAACGGTTCATCAATCGGAGCTATGGTTCAAAAGTTATGCCTCCTGGAAGTTCGGTTACCATTTCTGGATTCTTCTAGATTTGCACCGACTTCAAATGCAGCTTTTGGAACCTTCTATTTTGTCGGTGGATGCCTACTAGCACTTTCTAGAATGTACTCCTAGTCCTTAACCCTCCGGGGTCTATTTAAGGAGATTTTTGGCATTGTAAAAGGCAGTTCGGAGTGGAGTTTGAGAGGAAGTACTGAAAGGAGAAATTATCTCCAGATTTATGCTATTGTAAGCCCTTAGGGCATGTCTTGAAGTTTATTTTCTCTGTACTATTTGTACTTTCTTATTTTCTTAGTTAATACAATTTCCCTTTTTTGTTGTGTCCATTTTGGTTCTTGGGTTGTGTCCCCATCAAGTGGTATCAGAGCTGGTTTTCCTAAGTGTGTAGACAGAGCACCGACTATGAGGTAGTTTGCACCAGGACTGTGGTTGTGGGTTCGAGTTAGAAGATGCCTCCACAAAGAGAGCATGGTAGAAGGGCCAGAGCTATTAATCCTAAGAAGGTTAGAGCCCTCCAAAGGCAGGTGCAAGCATTGCAAGAGGAGCTTCGTAGAGGAGAAAATGTTGCCGTAGGTGACAACAGTGAGGATGACAATGAAGAAGAAGTAATGGGACTAGAAGAGGAATTTTATGGGGAAGTTCTGAATCATGTAGAGGAAAGGATTTTTAGGGCCATTACTAAGTTTGGGAAAAGACCCACAATTGAAGTGGGTTTATTTTCAGGAAATCTGAAACTAGATGAGTTGATCGATTGGATCAATGAAATGGAAGAATACTTTGAGTATGAGGATATAAGGGACCCAGATAGGGTTAAGTTTGCAAAGGCCATGCCAAAATCTAGTGGCAAGACGTTTAATTGGAAAGAAACAAAAGAGGAAAGGAGAAGATCACAAGATGGGATCACATGGTGGACAAATTGAAGAAGCAGTTCATTCCTGTGGACTACGAGCTTGATTTATTTAAGAAAATGCATGGGTTAAAGCAAGCGGGAAGATCAGTCCAAGAATATACAGAAGAATTTTACTGACTCTTGATTAGAGCAGGAAATGTAGAAGCAAATAAGGAGAAGTTTTCTCGTTATATCAGTGGGTTGAGACCTAGCATCTAGGAGGAATTAAGTCTAGTAATAATGACCAGCGTTGAAGAGACATACTAGTTTTCCCTACGAGTTGAAGAGAAACTGAATAAAAGGTTTGAAGGAAGACAAAGAGGGCATGGTCAAGGAGGAAGGGGAAGCAATAGGTCATCTGGAGGCCGCAATGAAACCCAAAAGAAAAATGAAGATGAGGGTACTAGCAGGAACTAGAGGAATGAGGGTTTCAACCGCTCCCATGATCAAGACTTTGGAAATCAAAGAGGAAGAGGTAGAGGACATGGACAAGGAAGAGGAGGCTTCTGTGGTACCTATTTCCATTGCAATGAAGAAGGTCATCGTGCCTTTGAATGCCCTCAATGACAAGGAAGGATAGATACGAGAGCTGAGGGGCAAGCTAGGGTTGCTCATGTGGATGAGGATGCACAATCATCACATTTAGTGGATGCAAAAAGAGGAGAGACCTTGGTAAATGAAAGAGTCCTACTAAGTGGTGAGATTGAACCAGGACAATGGAGGAGTCTGTTCCGTACTAGATGCAAGTGTAAGGATAAATGTTGTGACGTGATCATTGATGGTGGTAGTACTCATAACTTGGTATTAGAAGAGATGGTCTCTAAGCTGAAGCTCAAGAGGGAGAAACATCCCCAGCCCTATCAGACTGCTTGGGTAAAAGATGATCATAAGGTCCTGGTAAGTGAATAATGTTTAGTAAAATTCAAAATTGGGAGTTACCATGATGAAGCTCTCTGTGATGTTATTTCAATAGATGTTTGCCTTCTATTGTTGGGTAGACCATGGTAGTTTGATAGACATGCAGTGCATGATGGACATGCAAACACATACTCTTTGACAAAGGATGGAGTTCGCTACAAATTGAAGCCCATGAAAAAGGAAGGTGAAAAGGTATGTAGCAGTGCTAGGATTTGTCTTGTTGATGGAAGAAAGTTTTTAGATGGCATGAAACATCAGCATATGTGCTATGCTTTGATTCATAGGAAAGATAAAGAAGGTAGTAGTGAAACACCAGTTGAAGTTTCAGATTTACTAGGGGAGTTTGGAGATATTATCTCTGATAATGTTCCAGATGGATTACCACGAGTAAGGTGAATCAATCATCAAATAGATCTGATTCTAGGAGCTATTTTGCCTAACAAGGCTATTCACAGGATGACTCATACTGAAATAGAGGAGATAAATAGATAGGTTTAGGAGTTTTTGAGGAAGGGCTTGATTCGAGAGAGCCTAAGTCCATGTGCAGTACCTGTAGTACTCACACCAAAGAAGGATGGAGAGTGGAGGATGTGTACAGATTCTTGAGCTATAAATAGGATCACCATCAAGTACCAATTTCCTTTGCCAAGGATGGATGATATTATGGACTACTTGAGTGGAGCTCAGTACTTCACAAAGATAGATCTGAAGAGTGGTTATCACCAGATACAGATTCAAGAAGGAGATGAGTGGAAAATAGCCTTATAGACCAAGGATGGTCTTTATGAGTGGTTAGTCATGCCCTTTGGATTGACGAATGCCCCAAGCACCTTCATGCGGCTCATGAATGAGGTACTTAAGAAGTTCTTGCGAAATTTTTTTATTGTCTATTTGGATGATATTTTAATTTTCAGCAAGATTTTGGAAGAACATTTACTTCATATTCGTAGTGTCCTTGAAAGGCTAAGGGAAGAGAAACTATTATTTAATCTGAAGAAATGTATCTTTACAAAAAGGGAGTTAGTCTATTTGGGGTTTGTTATATCACCTGAAGGTCTCAAAATGGATCCAGAGAAGGTAAAAGCCATCTTGGAATGGCCTACTCCAAGGTCTGCTACTGAGGTAAGATCATTTCATGGTCTGGTTAGTTTTTACAGGAAGTTTATTAAGAATTTCAGTGGCATATGTGCACCCCTAACTGATACAATAAGAGGGGATAGAAAAGAGTTCAAATGGACTGCAGTAGCTGTGAGAAGTTTTGAATTGCTGAAGAAGAAGGTAACAGAACAGCCTATGTTGGCACTTCCAAATTTTAGAAAGGTTTTCTAGGTGGATTGTGATGCCAGTGGCAGTGCTATTGGGGCTGTATTAAACCAAGAAGGTAAGCCTATTGCATATTTTAGTGAAAATTTGAATGATGCAAAGAAGTATTCTGTTTATGATCAAGAGTTCTATGCAATAGTTAAGGCCTTAAAGAAATGGAGGCATTATTTATTGCCAAAGGAATTTGTTTTGTATACTGATCATTAGGCATTACAGTACCTAAATAGCCAAGGTAAATTGAATCAGAGGCATATGAAGTGGGTAGATTTCTTGCAGAGTTATACATTTTTGTTGAAGCATAGAAGTCAAAAATTTAATAGGGTTGCAGATGCACTAAGTAGGAGATAGTTGTTGCTTACAGTAATGCAAGTTGAAGTAGTTGGGTTTGATGAACTCAAAAATTTGTACCCCGAGGATCCTGATTTTGTTGAAGCATGGAAAGCTTGTAAAGAGTCTGTTGCTATAGATAGAACCAAGTGGTTAGACTATTTGATTCAGGATGGCATGTTGTTCAAAGGTAGTCAATTGTGCATTCCAAGGAGTTCCATGAGGGAAAATCTGATTAAGGAGAAACACAGTGGAGGGATGGTAGGACATTTTGGTCAAGATAAGACCATTGCCATTCTTAGAGAACATTATTTTTGGCTTCAAATTTCATAGGATGTGAAGAAGTTTGTACAGAGTTGCCAGGTTTGTCAAGTTGCCAAGGGGTTTAGTCACAATACTGGCCTATATCAGCCATTGCCTGTTCCATCAAGGCCATGGGAGGACATAAGTATGGATTTTGTTCTTGGATTGCCGAGGACACAAAGGGGTAATGACTCAGTATTTGTGGTGGTTGATAGGTTCTCCAAAATGGCACATTTCATTCCATGCCACAAAACTCATGATGCCGTCCATATTACAGACTTGTTTTTCAAAGAGGTGGTAAGACTACATGGTCTTCCAAGGAGTATAGTTTCTGTTAGAGATACTAAATTTTTGGGGTATTTCTGGAGGAAATTGTGGAAAAAGTTGAGAACAGACTTGAAATTTAGTTCCACACATCACCCACAAATTGACAGCCAAACAAAAGTGGTAAACAGAAGTCTGGGCAATTTGCTGAGATGTTTAGTTGGGGATAAGCCCAAGGGATGGGATTTGATTCTACCATAGGTAGAGTATGCTTATAATAACTCTGTACATAGGAGTACTAGAAAATCACCATTCCAAGTTATATATGGGAATAGCCCAAGGACTGCACCAGAGTTGAGGAAGATAGAAGACGGGGAGAGGATGAGTGTTGAAGCTGAGGAATTTGCTGAACATATCAAGCGTCTACATGAGGAGGTTCAAGCACACATTACCAAGATGAATCAGGAGTATAAAGCTAGGGCTGATCAAAGGAGAAGACATAAGGAATTCCAAGTAGGAGATTTAGTCATGGTGCACTTACGAAAAGAAAGATTTCCAACCAGTACTTACAACAAGCTGAAAATGAAGAAATTTGGCACCTGCAAAATTCTGAAGAAATATGACTCAAGAAATGCATATGAGGTGGAGTTACCAGAAGGTATTCACATTTCTCCCATCTTCAACATTGCAGATTTAACAGACTATCATGATGATGGTGCAGATGAGGAGCTGGTTTTAGAGCCATGTCCAACTCCTGCTTCTAAGAAGGAGGAGATAGAAGACATTCTAGATCATCGTGTGGGTAGGAGTACTAGAAAAAAGTAGTATGGAGAGTATTTGGTGAAGTGGAAAGGATGTTCGATCGAGGACTCAACTTGGATTTCAGCAACTAAGGTTTCCCATTTGGGATTTCCTCTACCATTTATAAAGTGACAGGGTCACTTTTCAATCTACCCTAGGTGTCTGATGTAGGAGCATCCAGAGGTATAAGGGCAATCCTGTGTCACCCAAAAAAATGTACTTAGACTTAGTTTTTGTTTCATGTCTTTACATTTTTGGATAGCCATTTGGGTCAAATAAAGGTTCCAACTCTCACAGTTCAACTATCAGTGTGCTAGAAAATCCTGAAAAAATAGGAGCATACAATTTGGCCATCATTTTGGTGATCTAGAAGGTGTGAATTGGCCAGATGAATGTAATTTTGATTTAGAGAATTCCAAAAAAAGAATCAGGTCAAAAGGCCCCACAGTTTGAAAGTTATTGCAATTTTTTGAGTTTTGGAGACCTCCTAAGAATGCTTCAAAGTCAAGTTAGGGGCATTAAATGACCTTGAAAAGGGTCAAAAAATGGGGGACATGCAAAGCTGGTCCATAGAGCTATAGAGAACTTCAAGATCTTTCCAAAAATGTAAACGGTTTGTCAATCGGAGCTACGGTTCAAAAGTTATGCCTCCCGAAAGTTCAGTTACCATTTTTGGATTCTTCTAGATTTGTACCGACTTCCAATGTAGCTTTTGGAACCTTCTATTTTGTCGGTGGATGCCTACTAGCACTTTCTATAATGTACTCCTAGTCCTTAACCCTTCGAGGTCTATTTAAGGAGATTTCTGGCATTGTAAAAGGCAGTTCGGAGTGGAGTTTGAGAGGAAGTACTGAAAGGAGAAATTATCTCCATATTTATGCTATTGTAAGCCCTTAGGGCATGTCTTGAAGTTTATTTTCTCTATACTATTTTTACTTGCTTATTTTCTCAGTTAATACAATTTCCCTTTTCTGTTGTGTCCATTTTGGTTCTTGGGTTGTGTCCCCATCAGAAAGTCACTCAACTGAAAATAGACTTGGGAGGGTGAATGTGGCACACATGCTAAAGCAACATAAAAGTGCAATAAAGGTCTGATTGACATCCAAATGGATAATCCAAGTCTGTGACAAAACTCATGCAAAGAAAACTTGAAAAAATAGGGTAACACACAAAAGAAGGTAAAAACCCCAAAAACTAGAAAAGTTCAAAATTAAAACCCATTTTTCCTTTGGGAACAAAAAACCTCAAAAAACCAATAATATTTGGGTTCAAAAATCCTATGCAAAAAAAACCAACATAACCCTGAATCCCCATCCCAAAATTAGTGAAAATGTTCATACTTGACTATCTGGGTAGAACAATCAAATACAAATGGAGGGGAATACTAGTTCTTAGCCTCCTAACAAACTACTACTAGAAATAAAAGTTGAAACAAACCAAAAACAAGAAAATTGGAAAGCCCTACCTAACAACAAAAGGAGAAAAAGCTAAAATCATGCTGATAAATTAAATAATCTGCTAAAACTATCAAAAATGATGGCAAGACAAGTCTCCCTGAGTTAGATCCAATGAGACTAACCTCATGAAAATTGCATGCTCACAGTTCTTAGAATGAAAAAAAATCCAATCCTTTAGAAGAGGATTTTAGGAAATCTCTCCAATTTCCAAATTTAAAAATTGAAAAGTGAGAAAACAAATCCCTATTTCAATATGTATTCACTTTTCAAGTGAATAGTCAATTAGGGCAAGTAGCCAATTAGACTAGCTAGACTATGAATTGACCCAAATAAAAATAGGTTATTCCTCATAATGAGAATTCACCTAAGGAAAAATTTTCAGAAATTAAATCTAATAAGATTTAAAGCCTAAAAACTAAAAAATACAAAAAATCACTTAACTTTTGCAACAACACAAATTTATAAATACGCAAACATGCTCATTGGTCTAATCACATAATGTAGATGAGTTCAGATTTAAATAATCAATGAAAGGTTTAATTTAAACAATTAAATAAGGATACATCAACCATATGGGAATGACATTGGTAAAATATGAATAGCTGAATCACTAACTCCATGTGGCACTGCCGGGGATATAATTTTTTCACACTAAAACACACAATCAAGTGCAATTTCATATAATATCATAGCCAATTCAATAATGCATTAAATACATAATTAATCCATTCACATTAGTGATGTTCACATAAAGCATAAAGAGACAAGAACGAAGTAAATCACCATCACATAAAGTCCATCACATAACATAATTAGAAAAATATGTCCAAATACCAGGTAATCAAATATCGTTATAGATCTACTGTCATCTCAAAATGGCATCGACATGAAAATATGATAAAATGAACAATATAGAAGTATAATATCTATGATATTGAGTCAATGTATAACATCTAACCCTTAGGTCATCTAAAAAATACATATAATAAGAGTACCAAGTATTTCTCAATTCAAAAATAAGCAAGGTACAAAATGCAAACATGAGAGGCACTACATTTCTAATCAATAATTCTAAGATTAATGTACCCATATGGATCATGGTTCTATCTCCCTTTTGACAATAACTAGTTCAAGGATTTTGAGGCATTCTTAGACCTATGTAGCTAGGTGGAGTTGATGCCTAGCACCAACATGCACTTGCATCATTGACCAACAAAATACAATACATATGCATGTATAAATAGATAATGATAGGAAAGGAAGAAGTGTGAAATTGTGTAGATTGCCCAAAGAAGTGACTATAACTGCCTCCCCTCATTCTGTAGACATGCCATGAACACACATATATAGGGCATAATGGATTATTAGGGTTAGCTCAAATTCTAATGAGATAAATGCAATTATTTTTTAAAATAATTTTATGATCAAGAATGTAAACATTAATTGATCAAAACATTATATTTTAAATGATAAGAGGGTATGAACTAGAAACATATAAATATGAATTAACAATATATTATCTTTATTTAAAACTAAAGTGTTTAAAACATCATAAGGACTGTACATTACTCCCTTGTTTTATTAAGTAATATTTTAGGGTTAGAGGGGTATTACATCATGCACACAATCAATTTGACCTATAATGATCAAGAGTTTTCCAAGTGGGATTGGTATAGAATTATTGCATTCAAATACAACCCGTTATTTAGGAAAGGATCATTCTTCTTCCATCTTGTAAATGGATTTGTGTAAGTACTCTTTCTTTCTAGGTCCTTGTGATGAGATCCTCTCACATGTACATACTTTTAAATCACTGAGTTTTTTTTGTGAGTAGTTTTAATCTATTGCTTTTTGGCTTGTTGGTAGCTTAGGTGTTTTGGTGTTGCTCTATTCTTCACCATCTCTACAAGTAGTCACTTAATCTCTAGTTTGTGCCAACCATCTTTTCCATTGGTTAGACATAGCTATGCACTTGAGATTTCTAAACTCTTCATGTCCCTTATGACTCACATCACTACTAAAAGCCAAGTGTAAGCTTTCTTTTAGTAACTGATATTTAATCTTTCAAAATAGAGTTGTAAAGATCAACTTTCTTAATTTTCTTAGATCTTATAGAGGCCTGTGTTGAAAATATTGTTGTAAATTTGACATTTTTGTAAAATCTAGTATTTGGAGGAAATCTTGAAGCATTGAATAAAATTATTTAGGTTCAAGGTTCAAATTCAATTTCTTGACTTTCATGTTTAAGTTCCATGGTTCAAAGTTCAAAGGTTCAATTTCAAGGTTCAAAGTTCAAAAGTTCAACTTCAAGGTTCAAAACTTCATGTTCACTAGGTCAACTATACATGTTCAACTTCATCAATTGAAAATGTTCAAGGTTCAAGTTCAAGGTTTAGGAATTTAGAAATTCAAAAAACTTAGTTTTTTCAATGTTATGAATTATTTTTCAAATCTTTCAAGTTTACAACTTATCATATTAAACTTGAATCTTGAACCACATAGTTGAAGTTTAAAGTTCAAGTTCACTAGTTTAGAAGTATAGATTGAAGTTCAGATTAAAAATAAAAATATGAATCAAGATCTCGAAACCATGAATGTAGTTCAAAATAAAAGGGTTCAAAAGCTCAAGGTTTTGGTTTCAAAGGTTCAAGTTTGCAATTTCAAAATGTCTAGGTTTAAGATCATAGGTTCAATAGTTTAGTTTTGATAGCAATAACTTTTAACTACTAATTTTATATAATTGAAAAATATGGGTCTTACTACGAGTGACATACTTTTAGCTAAACCATTGGATCCTTCTAATTTTTGGATATGTTGTCCAAAATCAAATTTTCAAAATAGTAAATGGTGTAATTTGTAAAATATGGACAAATTGAAAAGTTCTAATGGGTTGTATAAGGGTCTATGAAGTTGACCAACAACCAAAAATTTGCTAAATCTATAAATTAAGTGATGTGGAAAGGGGAATAAATTTTAATCATAATATTTTGGAAAACCTAATTATCTAAATTCTCTCCAAGCCACTTTGCAAAATTCACGATAGATCAAAAGTTATGAATGTCAGAGTGAAGCACTATCTAAATTGTCAATAACAGTCATAAGACGATGACACCACTTTATCACAAGCATACGTCACTTGTCCAAGAATACATATGGGCTTCATTTTAATTTGGTAAACATATTTTTTTATTATATATACAATTTTAAAATGAGTGAAATATTAAAGTTTTATAAAGTTATAGAAGGGACTAGATGATTTACAAGAATAATCAAAAGGATTTCCAAGAAATAATTATAGGAATTGAAATGCAACAAAAAAACCTTATTTATTGTAAAATTATTAGTGAACTTGGAGTTATTCATCTTATTTTGTAACAGAGAGAATAGGGAAATAATTTCTTTTTTTGCAGATTGATTGTAATAACAAGGATGTTTTGATCTTATGGTCATATCATATTTTGGGTTTTTTGGTCAAAATACTAATTTCTCTGATTGAGATAAATGGTGTTATGACTCTTTCAAGTTTTGGTTACTATCTTTTATTTCTCATAAAATAGATGTTTGAGTCTATAGCTTTACTCATTATTTATGTTGCATAGATTTTTTCTTTTTCTTTTCTCTGTGATATGACAGATTCAACAAGTGGTGATTGGCCAACTATTGGTCTTACTATCATTTCCATTTATAGACTCTATTATCACATTCATTTTATGTTAATGAATGAATGTTAACTACCTTCATGTCTTTAGGTTAAAGCCATACCAATTTATTAAATTCATTGTATATTTATTAAGAGGGAGTTGTATATATCAATTCAAAGGACAATTATCAATACAATGATAATTTTTACATCTATTAGTATTATTTATTCTTCATGTTGGGCATATTGAGTCATTCATTTTTATCTCTCTTTGATGGAAAAATTTGTTTACTAACACCAGCAATGTCTCGCATGGGGTTTTCTATATGCCCATATGAGGAGATAATGCCTATGTGAAACACTGACCCAACCTACTCTAGATTAAACAAAAAAAAAATGAGAAAGTTTGATTAAAATGTGTAAAAATTGACATGAAAGGGAAGTTTTTTAGTCACTCACTAATATGCTATAGTCTACTAGCCAATTTTTATGTTAGGAGTGCTCAAATTTGTGTGAATGAATGGGGACCACCATGGTGTTGAGAGCTCCTCTCGATAAAAGAAAAAAGTGAAAATGATTTGAAATGACCTTTTGAGGACTTATTTAGGCTTTGACCTAATTTTGAAAAGTGCTTGGATTAGTGTCAAAATCACCCCCTTGGCTAATTAAGCATTATGGATCTATTTTTGACGTCACAATCAAAATGTGACTCAAAATGTGACACTCATAGACAACTCAAAATTGTATTTTAAAATTTTGGAATTGATGTGATTGAATACTTGTGTAGTTCATCTTTCTCATGTAATATTTTTCTCAAAATATGATCAAAAGTAAACTCTAGTCAACTAAGGTCAACTATGGCCACACTTGGTCAAATAGGCCTCAACATTACTTTGAATATACTCAAAGTATTCTACAAAATATTTTGATCAATTTTGTTCTATTCTACTTTCTTGTGAAGCTCTAATCACATCTTTACCTTAAAATCTACTACTCTTTATCACCATTATGATGTGTCATCTTTTGATGTTTACATCATTACATCAATCAAATCTTGCTTCAAATTAGTCTGATTAAAAACCAAAAGTCCTCATTGTTTGGAGCATCTCGTCACTAGGGGTGCATTCAATTACTAATATCTCATTTCAAAATAGGTATCCCTTGATCTGCTTATAGCTATCAAAAATCTCTAGGAATATCTGTGTTCCCTCCATTGGTGCACAAAATTTTTGGTTAACTTCCTATGAGATTTCTTGCTTGATATTGGGAAAATCAACACCATTTTAGCCAATGAAGAAGATTGAATCTTGGCCTTGTTAAATCTCCACACTTCAATCTCTATGAAACCTAGGTGGGTGTACCTATAATGAAATGCTAAATGATTATGAAGGTAGACTTGATGCTACTCTTTAGTTGCCAAAAAGTTCTCAAGGAGAAATCAGAATGTTTGAATGATTAAAGAATGATGAAATTATTCATAGATGATATGTGCAATACTGATGGATTGAACTTCATTAACCTACAACTATATATATACACTTACAAGAAAAATACAATGACTAGCCCTTAGTCCTATTAGGTGAATATAATCAACTCCAATGTAATCTTATTATTTGAACCCTTAGTGACAGTGTGCACCCCATCAATGTTTGGATAAAAGGAAAGATAAATGCAATCTTGGTATGTGTAGGATCATGGTTAACCAAACTATACCCTTAAGTGGCAATGAAAAATTAAAAAAATAGGATTATGTCAACTTTACGTACAATTTTCAAGTTGTTATGAACTTTCTATCAAAAATTTGAGTGATAAGAATCTTTAGGAAACTGAATTTAGTTTCTAAAATAGTAGGCCTTATCTGAAAAAAATTAAAAATTGATTGGTCAAATTTTTTTATTTTAATGCAATAGTAGAAAAAATTTAGGAGAAAAAATAAGAAGTAGACGTATGTCTAACCACCTTAATCAAAATAAAATGATAATAATTTTTAATAAGATTCTAGATATAAGAAATAAACTCATGTCTAGATGTGACACATATTTTTGAGTATTTTAATACTAAATAAATAATTAATTATGAATTTTCTACTATGGACTTTTTGGATTAAAAAACTCTTGTGTCTAACCACCTTAACCAATTCAAAAACTGTGTAAAATTTATTTATTTATATTTTTCCTTATAGTAAAAGAAGTAAAGAATGTACTACATCTTTTAGATTTCAAAAATGTTGTACTATTTGAATGTTATTGTTGTTTTTCAACCAGTGTGTCAATCAACACTTTATATGTAACTCCATTAGAAAATAAGTAATAATTACTTACTGAACTTGTAATTTGACATACATTACATTTATGGAAAGGTAAGAACATTCTTAAGAAACCCTTTTTGTTTCATCAAATTTGGGTTTCAAAAATGTCGTCATATACATGTTTGAAGTAAGAAAACAAACAAGAATAGGCCAAAAACACATTTTGGGACATTTTTAAAGTTGACCACTTAGGGTTGGTATCCAAAGATACACTAGGCCTTATAAAGGAATTAATTATTTGGCTTGGTATTAGGGTGGGTGGGAAAAAAGTTGGAATAGATTTTGAAATGCTTTGAGGTATTTTAGAATGACATATTTTCAAATCACCACTTTTTGGCACACCATGATCCTACACATACCCATCTAAAGCATAGATGAATTTAACCCCAATATAAGAAGGTAACATAGACAAACTCATGCAATTATTCTCATTTATTTATACAACAATATTAATCTAGGAGAAATAATGAAGAAAATGAGATATTTAATATAGCATGAGCCAAAAGAGATTTAAAGAAACAATCATTTTTTCCATTTCTTTATAAAAAAATTATAGTAGATGACTTTAGATTCAAGAGCCATTCAATAAACACAGAGAAAATATATTTAATTCATATTGAAAACTTGTAACTACTATTACTTCTTGTCATCAATGTCCCTCATATCCCTTTGAGTTCACATAATAAATATAGATCTTGATACCTTTTATAATAGGTGCAAACCAGCTTCATACCTTTATATAACTATAAATAATTAACTAATTACAAAAAATTATAATATAAGGCATAAAGAAAATATTAGACTTCATCACTCTCCTTCTCTACAATATTATTTTTGTCTTCCTCACGGACCTTCATGTAGACTTCTATCCATTTAGCTATATGAGAATGAATTAATCATGTGAAGGTAGGAATTATAGGAACAAAGGTTTGTAAATCACTCCATTTCTTGCTTCAAGCTATTTTAACCTTGGTGATGAACATGCCAAATTTACTCTCTAGAGAAAATAATTTGTTGAGAAATCTATGAAAGGTATCAATCTAAAAAGTTTTATGACTTTTATACTTAGCCACTATCATATGTGGAAACATCTTGAATTCTTGCTCCAATCTTCTAGTGACTTAACCTTCCTATATTCACCAACAATAAAAGGAATAGATGAGTGTTCCATAGTTTTTATTGAATTTTGTTTATCCTCAAGTTTCTACTTTTCTTGATTCACATAATTTAAATTCTTGGAAACTACATCAAAGAGATCAATAGTATGCTTCATTTTGGCAGGTGCATTAGGATCCCTTTTGGTAACTTCATATAATCTATTCAATTCGAACTTTAAAGGATTTCACTTCCTTTCAATTTTACTCAACTTTTCATTTCATTTAACAAAAAAATCTAGCATGTTTGAACCATTATTATATCCTTCAAAAACCTCATTACATTTGTTTGAAACAATATTCACCCTATAAGAAAGGACTTCTTCAAATATGTTAAAAGAAAAATCACGATGATTAACCTTCTGGACTAATTCTACACCTCTATGATTATAACAAGGGATTTCCAAATAACCATAGTATTGGAAGTCTCACTAGAAATCCTTTCACTCAACTCCTATTCCAATATTTGATTCTTCACATGCATCTTATTGATAATATAATTCATATCCATTTTTCTTTGTTGTAATTCTTTGATCATTTATTTCATATGCTTGATCTATGCTTGGTAAAACATAGACTCATGAATGACCATTGTAGTAGTAAGTTCTTGGTCTATGTTTTCCACATTCTAAATTAGAGCCATCCTTTCTTCACCTTTTGAAATATCAATTATTCTGGCTTATTTCTTTTGAAAGTCACCCAAGTGGCCAATCTCTCTATTTTTGGGTCATATCATGTGCCTTCTACCTTATCAAGTCATCCAAACTCATATACATAGGTGGAATCTTCCTTCTTTTTGACCTGATCAAGTAGAAACAATTCTTTCAAAGTCAAGCCTACAAGAATCAAGATACCAATTTTTTTTCACAAATTTCTTTAGCTTCTTCACCTATGCATTTGATATTATCCAAATCTTGTTCACTCATCATTTTTTGTATTATTGTAGTATTCTAAGACTCATCAACTCCTTTAAATATCTTATCCTTCTTCTCCTCAAAATATTTCATTTTGTATTCTTCCAAAGTCAAGCCTAGAAGAATCAAGATACCATTTTTTTCACAATTTCTCTAGCTTCTTCATCTATGCATGTGATATTATCCAAATCTAGTTTGCTCATCATTTTTTATATTATTGTAGTATGTTGAGACACATCAACTCATTTAAATATTCTATCCTTGTTCTCCTAAAAATATTTCATTTTGTATTTAATCTTGAAATCTTTAAACTCTTGTGACTATATAAAGTTTTCATATTTAATGAAGCACGTAGAAAGAGCCTCTCTCTCATCCTTAGTGTCAATTGGAACATTAGTTTCCATTTTTTTTGCATAATACTCATGCTTGTACTCTGTGATCTAAAAGAAGGTCATGAAAGTCGTGGTCCTTTTTCATTCTTCATGCTTTCAAGGACCTGAGAAATCTCCTTTTAGGTTTCATCATCAGAGTCATTATATGAAACAAGAAATATGTTGGTTTCTACCTATTTTTGTGATTGGGATATAGAGGCACTATAAATATGCTCTACTTTCCTCTTTTTTACTTAAGGAGACCCTACTTTCCTCTTTTTTACTTGAGGGGAACATGATATGTTTTCAACACTCTTTTCTTTCTCTTGCTCGGTGTACTCTTCATATAATTCATAATTTTGAATACATTTTTCAATCCTTATCACTTCTAATTCTAAATTTGAATAGAACCATGGCATGCCTTTGCTTAATCTTCTCTATTCAATTCTTTAAAAAATGTGTCACTTTTCTCATCTTTGATAAACTTGAGCCAAACTATCACAATTTCTAATAATATCATCTTCTAGGTGTTGAAGAAGGAGATTTTTCAAAAAAAAGTATGATAAGTGTGTTTCAATCATTTCTTTTTAACTGATGTAAAACCTACTATTTGATGGTAAGATAACTACTTACATGATTTAAGTACTATCACTTATTTTTTGATGAAAACAATTTGATCAAAAGATGTAACAATAGATCCTCAAGAAATGGTCGAGTTATGATATGAAAAGGAGTACAAGATTTTGCTAAGATAGTGATAACATAGTGCATTGATAATCTACTTAAGGTTGCAAAGGATCGCTTACACTAAGCAAGTTCAAAAGAAAAACTATAGAAAACTTTGTCTATAAAGCTTGACTAAGTGGATAGCAGGTGCTAAGAAAAGTTAGTGTAAGCCGAACATAGAATCAATTTAAGCCAAGTAGAAGTTTATTTTAGTGTATGCTTGGTAGCACAATGGATTCTAAGTAAAGTTTAGTTAATGTCAAGCACTAGTAAACTTTAGTTTGTGCCAAGTGATTTAACAAAGGATTCTGAGCAACATAGCATGTGTTGAGCATTAGAAGCAAGTTAATGTTGAGTGTCAGTATTATTTGAAAGATTGTGAATTCAATAGATTTGAGCCAAAAAGTTTGTTTTCATGGATTGTGTGAACCATGTGAAAGATAGGATTGATGAACTAGTGCCACAAAACTATGGTAAACTATTTTGAGGTGAATTCAAAGAGGATTGAAGGAGAAGTTTCTAGAAAGGGATGAAATGGAATAAGGGATAGATTTATTGAATCCTACCTAATTTATTCTAACCCTAAATTGGGCAATGGAGAATGAATGTCAAAATATATTAATTTCTTATTTATAGGAATGGTTGGCCAAAATCAAAGGTCGTCATGTGCAAGAACCTAAGGAAGGCAAAGAGGCAAGGGTATTACTTCATTCAATGACCTATGTGAAGAGTGTGCATTTGCATGTTAAGAAAGAAGGCTTAAAGGTATAGATGCATGAAGGGTGAACAAGATATCAGAGCTTAAATGTGTGAAAGCCAAGGAGAATGAAGGACTAAAATAGAGATCTCTAATCTACAAATGAAGTTGTAAGTTTTTTATCAAATCAAGCCTTACTGTTACTCTCTAATTAGTCTGGGGTAAATCCTTTGGATTAAGGTTGACCTAATAGTCATTTGTAAATCCTTTAACTGGGTGACATTCCAAGTGAATGTTCTAAAGTCCTCTAACAAGGTTCACTCCCAATAGGGTGATTGAAATCTTTTAATCGAGTCACATTTAACAGTGTACATTGTAACCTTAAATAGGGTTAGCCTTACGTAGGGCATCACTTCAAAAGAGTGAAAAAGGGTAGCATGTTACTGATGGTTTTTTCCCAAATTGGGTTTCCACATAAATCATTGTGTCAAGTTTGTTGTTGAATTTGTAATGATTCATGCTTAGATTTTTTCAAATTGATTTTACAGTAACCTACAAGTTTTAAGTCATTGCATAATCTTACAGATGCATGCATGATGATAAATGTTTTATGAGTTCACTAAGCTATGAAAAGTTTTAATTGTAGATTTGGACCTTGGATAATTGATTCATTCCCCCCCTCTCATTTATTCTAAAGCATTCCAACACTAGGGTCAATTGATGAATATATTTGCATTTGATACTTTTAATATGACCTTCAAGGTTATATTTGTTGGGAATAATCAAGACTAGCTAGGTTACTAAGAGGGGAGGGGTGAATCAATAACCTCAAAATTTTTAATAATTTCAACACTTAAAAACATAACCCATTCACCATTAATTGATCTAATCTATCGTATGCATGAGAAACTAAAAGATAAACATTCATGGCACATGAACACAATATTTGGTGATCCAAAAACCTTCCAAATAGAAAGTAAAAGTGGGGTGGGGATGATACCCACACCACTTCAATACTACAGTATAAAGTTGGCTTGTTAAGGCTTACAATGATCACTTCTGATGATCTGCCCTATTAGAAGCAATTAGGACTACTAGGTCTACCTTGTTAGAGGTTTTACAAACATACAATGAAGTATGCACTCTGTTAAGAGATTTAAAGAAAAGACTGTTAAGTCTACCCTATTAAAGGTTTTGAATTTGATTCACCTATTAGGATGAAACAATAGATCTTACTTACAACTTAATTGCTGATTAGATCCTTGAAATGATAATCACCTATTTGTGATAGGTGTAACTTGACTACTCTTTATTTGACCTTGCTGAATACTTTTCTCTACTGCTAATTCACATTTGCTATCAGTCTTCTCAAAAAAATATCATTTCATCATACTTGGGAGTGATACAATACATTACATATATACCATCCCAATTCTCATAATTACAATGTTAGCCAAAATACAAGTTAACATCAATATTTCTAAGTCAACCCAAATGTAGAAACTCGGGTTCTAAAAGCTAACTTAGTGACCTTTTGATACTCAGGATCCACTACATTACTCAAAATCATCATGCATTTGGTAGAAGTAGAGGTATAGTCTATAGAAATCACTCAATGTAGCTTCAAACTCGGTGAACATTGGAGACTCGGTAGATATAGTGTAACTTGGTAGAAACTAAATACCACATTTTCCTTGCTTGCACTCGGTAAACACTACTCATCTCATTACTCAGTTGACACTGGCCTCACATCATAGGAACTAATGACTTGATAAATACTATGAGGCTTGATAACCACTAACTACTGTCTGAATTGCTGGACTACTAAACTCACTTGGTAACCATTAGAATGCTCACTATGAACTATAAAACTTGGTAACCACTAAATTTATCGACAAACACTGGAGACTGAATGATGAACTTGGTAGCAATACAAAATTATGAATAAGTGTTGACACTAATGAAAAATATAAATTAATGCCAACAATCTCCCCCTTTGGCATTAGTGACAAAAACACTTATTAGCCAACATTTATGTACAACATCATGCTGATTTTTTTTAATTTTTAAAAATTTGTCATTATAATTTTTCTATATATATATTTGCACATATCTCCCCATACAATGTACATATCATATCTTATTGAGTGTATATACAATTATTTCTCCTTCTTTACAAGTCTCTCCCCTTTTATTCTGTATATGTCTCTCCACAAATAGCTCTTTTACCCCCTTTTTTGATAGTAATGCCAAACATTTATACACAACATACATATACAGTGACACTAAAATGTGAGAGAAACTTAGAGTGTACCTTGAGAATAAAAGCTAATGTCTTATCCTAGTTCTCTTGCAAAATTTTGTAGGTACAAAGTGCAACTTTAACTTTTATTGAGAGTTCAATCATATGATCTGCAATTGAAAATTTGTTATCATGGATCAATGTTTTTGAATAGGCTATGTGCTTCTACATTATGTCCATGATTGGAAGGATCATGTTTTGGATGTCTATAAGTGTAGACCTAATCCTTGCTTCCTCTCTCAATAATTCAGCCTACATGTCTAATAAAGTATGACCTTTATGTGATGTGTAGAGCTTGAACTGGGGTCAAGCTGCAACTTTTGGGTGCTAGCCTTTAGGTCCTCATCAATTTTATTCAATTTTCCTTTGATTTCCTTAGTGTACTTGGTAACATCACATAGCTTGAAAAAAAGATATGTTACATTTGTAAAACAATTTTCAAGATTAGCCAAATTTGAGGAAAGCTCTACATAATGAATAGCAATGTGCTCAAGCACTTTATTGTCAAACTTTTTCTCAAATTTTTCAATTAACTTTTCTTGACTAGTAGAGTCCTCATTGAACTTATTTACTACTTCCTCTAATTGTAACAAAATGTGTTGAGATGAATCAACATCTACACCTATGGCCTCTGTCAAAATATTCTTTGCACTTTTAATGATCCTAAATTCTTTGTCCCTTTCCTCTCTTAACTGCTTCTATTTAATTTTCTATTCCATAAGTTGGGTGACCAATCTCATTTGTTCCAAAGTAGCATTATCAAAATTCAACTTAGGAATTTCAATTTCCTTGTCCAAGTCAATATCTTCATCAATTTATTTTCTAGTAATCAGAAGTTTAAGGAGTGTCCTTGGTTTACTTCTAATATTACTGCTTTGGACTTTGAAATAGAAACAATGGTAGAAACAATAGGGCTTGATGTGAAAACTTGTATAGGGCCTACTGAAGGAATATTGACTAGAGTGCTAAGAGAATCCAAAATTTATTTGCTACCCAAAATTGAAATAATTAGAGGAGTACATACAATAGGAGCATTGATAGAAGTATTTACAAATGAATTTCTGATAGAAGCATGCAAAATTGAAGTTGACAAAATTGTAGAACTTGATGCTGTACTCAATGCTAATGTCCCTAACTTAGGAGCTAAAAAAGAGGAGGGTTTCAACTTCATGGACTGAGAAAAACCTTTTTTTTTGAAAATTTCACTAAAAACTACACTCAAGATCACCTAGATGCTTTGTAAATTTCTCTACTCTAGATATACTAAATTCATGGTGAAAAAGGAAGTCAAAATTCTGCCCCTTTGATGAAAATTTTCCATTAATGTTTGGTATGGTGAGAGCCATAATGACATAGTGCTTGGAGGGCTATCATCCACTATCTATCCAAATAAATCAGTAGAACCTTGTAACTCAGCAACCAAACAAACTTTTGTTACTCCTGACCTTGCTCAATATGATCTAGCCTCGCTCGATGAATACTGATGATAATCTTTTGTGATCCCTCTATATCTAAAATACTAATTTGGATCTTTCCTTCCATTCAATTGGGATTGTTTAAGATGTGAACTTGAGAATATATTTTTAGTTCTTCCTTAAGAACTTAATTGGAAATGGTGGAGTCACCCACTTCTTGAGAGACATGACCATCATTTGAATTGGCTTTCTTGGTAGATTTGGGAATCCATTGTTGTCTCATCTGCTTCTTGATGTTATTAGCTTTAGCTTTCTTTTCATCTTCAACTCTACCTATATTCATGCAATTTTTAGCTATATGATCAAGTTCAATGCATGTGTAACATCTTATTGTAGTATCCTTCTTTCTCAAGTGATGCCTTGCACGATTTATGCCAATGCATCCATATTCTCCACAATAATGACATCTACACCAAGTATTGTAGTCCCAACAAAATATTGCATTTATAAATTGTTCAGCTAGATTTAATGGTTTAGATCTACATTCAGATGCCTTGTGACCTTGTTTCTTGCATTTGTGACATTTGCCTTCAAACATTGGTTTTTCCTTGCATTCATTAGCTTTATGACCATGCTAACTGCAATTGTAGTATTTTTCATTGAATTTTTCCTTTCCATTGCTCCAAAATTTGTTTGATGTATGACCTATCTTACCATAGTGATTGCAAGTAGGTCTTTGATTCCTTTGAGCACCTTGTTTGGAGGATTCACCTTCTTCTTTGTATCCAAGTCCTAGTTTACCCTTTTGTCTATATAGATTTTGTTCACTTTGCTGATTTAATTGATCCATATCTACTTTGGATTTCATTATTCTTTCATTGAGTTGCTTTTTAGAATTTAGATAAACTTTCAATCTTTCATTTATTTTCCTTTCTATGTTTAAATCATTCCTTAACCTTTCATTTCTAGATCTTAGACTCATGATTTCCTCATCTGCATTGCAGAGCTGATTGATAAGACTTTCTTACTGAAGGGATTGATTTTGAGTTTCATTGTTCCTTGCCTCCAAGTCTTCACTTGCTTTATTCCTTTGTTCCAAAATTTCACACAATCTTATTAATTGAATTTCCTATTCTCTTTTCAATTTTCTTACCTCTTCTTGCAGGGAACCATTCTTTTATACGAGTTCCTTGATTGCCTCATTTGCTTCATCTGAACTGCTTGAAGGGAAAAAGTCTTCAATCTTTTCTTCAACATACTATGATCATTCATTTGTTTTGCAATTTCCTTCCTTCTTTTTAGGGATTGGGAAAGATGCTCTTTTGCTTCCTTGAGTTGAGCTATGGTCATCTCCAGATCTAGCTTCTCATTGTCAATAGCTTTGTCAAGTTTGAATATCTCCATTGTCCTTGATCTTTGCTCAAGCTATCAAACTTTATCCTAAGAACCACAAAGCTCTGATACCAATTTTAGGAAATAATCAAGACTAGTTAGGTTACTAAGAGGGGAGGGGTGAATCAATAACCTCAAAATTTTTAACAAATTCAACACTTAACAACATAACCCATTCACCATTAATTAATCTAATCTACTACATGCATGAGAAATTAAAAGATAAAAATTCATGATACATGAAGACAATATTTGGTGACCCAGAAACCTTTCAAATAGAAAGTAAAACTAGGGTGGGGATGATACCCACAAAACTTCAAAATAGTAGTATAAAGTTGGCTTGTTAAGGCTTACAATGATCACTTCTAATGAGCTACCCTATTAGAAGCAATTAGGACTACTAGGTCCACCTTGTTAGAGGTTTTACAAACATACAATGAAGTATGCACTTTGTTAAGAGATTTAAAGAAAAGATTGTTAAGTCTACCCTATTAAAGGTGTTGAATCTGATTCACCTATTAGGATGAAACAATAGATCTAACTTACAACTTAATTTCTGATTATATTCTTGAAATTTTGATCATATCTTTGTGATAGATGTAACTTGACTACTCCTTATTTGACCTTGTTGAATACTTTACTCCACTGCTAATTCACATTCACTATCAGTCTTCTCAAAACATTATCATTTCATCATACTTGGGAATGATATGATACATTACATATGTACCATCCAATTATCATAATCACACAGTCGACCAAAATACAAGTTAACACCAATATTACTAAGTCAACCCAAATGCAAAAACTCAAGTTCTAAAAGCTAACTTGGTGACCTTCTAATACTCAGCATCCACTACATAACTTAGCATTATCATGTATTCCATAGAAGTAGAGGAATGGTCCATACTAATCACTCAACATAGCTTAGAACTCAATGAACATTGGAGACTTGGTAGATAGAGTGTAACTCGATAGAAAATAAATACCACATTTACCTTGCTTTCACTCGGTAAATATTGCTCATCCCAATACTCGGTTAACA
Source organism: Cupressus sempervirens (assembly GCA_028749045.1). Lineage (NCBI taxonomy): Eukaryota > Viridiplantae > Streptophyta > Pinopsida > Cupressales > Cupressaceae > Cupressus > Cupressus sempervirens. The sequence goes on from CM053790.1 coordinate 319,795,081, forward strand.
CTAGCTTCACATCATACCTAAACTAATGACTCGTTAAATAATATGAAGCTTGGTAACCACTAAATACTTGGTCTAAACTGTTGGACTAATGAACTCACTTGATAACAATTGGAATGCTCGATATAAAGTATGAAACCTTGTAGCCACTGAATTGCTCGACAAAAACTAGAGACTGAATGATGAACTCGGTAGCCATACAAAATTATGAATAATTTTTTCCACTAGTGACAAACAAAACTTAATGCCAACAATATTCTCTACTCTTCTCATTGGCCAACTAGTAGCCAATCTTGATATATTCTTTCACTTCTAAAATCATGTTATATTAAATAACAAAACCATCAAATCTGATAAAATGGGGAAGCATGTTTCTCTTCCTTTTGCATTGGGTTATCTCTCTTTCTACCCACATCATCTTCCAAAGAAACTCCAAAAACCCTAATCTCTTTAGGAAAAATAGTGACAACTTATGAGGAGGTTGTCTACATCCATATATTCTTAGTAGTGTTTATTTTGGTTTACAAATCTAATCTCCCAAATTAAACAGAAAAACTTTATCATACTAGAAATTTTTAGGCCTCAACATATTCCTTATTTCTTATGGGATTCTCTATATGGGCTCACCTATTGTTCTGATAATCCATTGTATAGATACATCTCGAAAGACTTTAAAATCACCATCTTTGGCATGCACATCCCAAAAAGGGCACCACAGCTGAATGGGCATGGGATTTCCATCATTATCTACAATTGTTAGATTCATAGATTCCCTAATTTGGATAACTTTTTGATACAATATCAAATGAAATAATAAAGAATGGTTTTTGAAGGACTTTGAAGTCTTCCATTTGATTAATTAGTTATGCAGAGTCTTCTCAATCTCACTAGAAAAGTGAAATTTCAAGTATTTTTGTGTTTATGGATCTTCATTCATAAATACATATAGTCTAGAGGGATCTTCTTCTTTTCATCTTCTCAAAAAAATTGGAGTTACACATAAAAGGTGTTCTCGAAAAACTTCGTAAAGGAATCTACAAGATGGGATCCCATATTATTCACATACATTAGTTTGTTATTATGACCTCTGCACATAAAATAGGCAATTCTCTTAAATTTCCCAAACTTCATAATCTTATTATATTCATTCTTAAAATTTTCCCTATCTATCTTAGTGAGGGTCAGACTGCCTAATCCAAAACATTTCTCAACACATAATTTAGTGATAACTAGAAAAGGCATTCCATCTAGTTTTCTTACAGTTCTAGTGGAGGGATCATAGTGTTTAGCTAACACATTTATCAATTCAAAATCTATAGACACATTGGGAACTATCACCTTCCCTAGCTCAAGCTTCTATGGGTTATTTCTAGGTTTCTTTTCTGTACTATTAAAAAATAGATACTAAAATAGAGAACAAAAATGCATAAACAATTTGGCATTACCACACTCCTTGGATTTATCTTGAAAGACAGACATTTGGCCACCAAAGGAAGACCAAGGAAAAACTTCTCGCAACATTTTTTGAGTGAACCTCTCTACTAGTTCATCTTTATGTTCTTTACTACTATCCTTTTTCACATGCATTTTGAAGAATTCAGAGCTTGATAGGAAAGAGCTTTTAAATCTTAATAATTTGGAAGTTGAACCTTTGCAGAAGATTTTTCCAACACCATCACTTTCTTCTTCACTCAACCCTTTTGTTTCATGCAAAATAGCTTGTCCTTAGTGATTTATCACATTAAAAAATATTTCTCATTTAATGCTTATACATTTCCTCGCATTTCTAAATTCATGCATTGCTCCATATGCCACATCATTGAGTACCCAAGTGAAGAAATTGATATTTTGATCTCATGATCTATGTTTTATTATTTATTCTACTTTTATGGACTCACATTTTTTATCCCTTCTCAAAACCACAAAAATTTAGACCTCCAGGCTCATGTCTTGCATGTATCTCCAAAATTATGAAATTGAGTTTCTCTTCCTTTCATTGTTCCAAAATTACAAAATCAAAAAGTGCATTTTGACTGCTCATCAATTTTGTGAAATCGGCTCTTGTTACTTTCTTACTTTCCATTTTATTGAAATTAGTACAAATTTGGTATTTTTTAAAAGGAAAATTTAAGGAAACTTTAACATGATCCATTAGTGGCTATTTCTGGGGACACATGGCTCATATTTAGACATGATGAGATTCTAGTTATCTCATGGAAGAGTAGGGCATGTGCAGGATCATGGTGTGTCAAAAAGTAGCGATTTGAAAAATATATAGTTCGAAAATGCTTCAAAGCATTTCAAAATCTATTCCAATTTTTTTCCCACCCATCTTGATACTAAATTTAAAAAATTAATGTCTTTATAAGGCCTACTATATCTTTCGATACCAACCCTATATGGTCAACTTTAAAACTATCCTAAAAATGTGTTTTTGGCCTATTCTTATATGTTTTTTTTACTTCAAGCATGTAGTTGACAAATTTTTTTACAAAAAATTGATTAAATGAAAAGGGTTTCTTAAGAATGTTCTTATCTTTCCATAAATGTAAGGTTTGTCAAATTAGGAGTTCAATAAGTAATTATTGCTTATTTTCTAATAGAGTTACATAAAAAGTGTTGACTAACACACTACTTGAAAAATAATTATAACTTTCAAATGGTACAAAATTTTTGAAATCCAAAAGATGTATCACGTTCTATGTTTCTTCTACTATAAGAAAAAAATAAATAAAAAAAATTTCACAGAGTTTTGAATTAGTTAAGGTGGTTAGACACAAGAGTTTTTCATTCTAAAAATATTAAAGTAGAAAATTAATAATTAATTATTTATTTAGAATAAATTTACCCAAAAATATGTGTCACATCCAAACATGAGTCTAATTCTTATATATAAATTTTTTTAAAAAAATTATCATTTGGTTTTGATTAAGGTGGTTAGACATGTGTCTATTTCTTATTTTTGTCCTAATTTTTTTGTACTGCATTAAAATTCAAAATTTTGACCAATCAATTTTATTTTATTTTTAGATAAGGCCTATTAGTTTAGAAACTAAATTCAATATTCTAGATATTATTTTCTATTAATTTTTTAATATAAATTTTATACCAAGTATTAAATTGCATGTCAAGTTGACATAACCCTGATTTGCTGATTTTTGATTGCCACTTAAGAGCATAGTTTGGTTGATTGTCATCTTGCACATACCTAATAGACCATTATCTTCCTCTATGAAATACCATGCAATATTTTTTGTGACAATAAATATTCTTGGAATGAGATGCACATTTGTTTTAGATAGTTCATTAGAATGTTCTATTTTTCAAATAAACCTTTGTTTACATAATAGTTCTCTTTTGAATAGGCTTCACATCCTTTGATATTTTTAAGAACAATTAGTTTTTTTTTCAATAGGATGTGTCCTAGGAATATGTTCTCTTCACCATAGGATATATTTCAAAATTTTCAATGTATTATAGATATTGCTTACATGAAATTGGATCATGATGAGATCTTTTATTGCCATAATTTTGTAGACCAGGATCTTCTAGTTGTGCACAATAGTATACATTCTTGTTCAAGAAATTTTTTTATGATTGATTATGAACTTCAATTTCTTTCTCAAACAATGTATGACCACATCAAGAATCTTCTCTTGAAGGAATATCATTTTCTTACACATATTCATCAAAGATTGTTGCTTCTAATCCAAGTTCATCATACCTATTCATTTGTTTATTTTGATACTCCATATCTAATAATTTTGAAATCTCATCTTTGTTGGGTACTTTAAATTCTTTATAATTTTCTAATTCTAGTACTTGTGTAATTCAAGACTAAAATGTATAGAGGAACCATTCTTCTAATTGATACCATGATGAAATGTTTCCTACTGTAATTGATGTATATTTATTTTTTGCATCTCCCCTTAGATATTTTACAAAGAGCACCATTAAATTATCTTCTTTATAAACCTAATTATCATTTACATAATCATAAAATACATCTTCTTGATCAACTACTCATCCTTCCCATTCTCCATAAAACCGTGGAACTTTGTTTATTGAGGTTGAGCACAAATTTTTAGGTCTATATAATATAAACCTTCTCATATCCAATGGTCTAAGATCATCTAGAATTAATGGTTTTCTTTGAGGTAAAGCTATAATCTGAAAATTCCTTAATAGAGTCACCATTTTTTTATTTTTTTTAAACAAAAAGATATATTTATTGGATTCTTTACCTAGTAAAGCCACAAATTCACTTTTCTATTTATTGATCTATAAAACCTAAAAAATCTCTAGATAACTACACAATGTGAATTGTAATAAATTCTCCCCAAAAGAGTCACCAATATTTTTGTGCACAAAATTATTGATTAACTTAGTATGAGCTTTCCTACTCAATGCTGGGAAACTCATAGCCAATGAAGAATATTTAATCTTGACCTTGTTCAATATCCACATTTTAGGCTTGTGAGACCTAGATGGTTGTACCTATAATGAAACGGTAAATGGTTGTGAAGGTTCTCAAGGAGAAATTACAATTTTTGAAAGATTATAAAGGATGAAAGTATTCAAGGATGATTTGTACAATACTGATGGGCTAAACCTCACTAACCTACAATGATACATAAATACTTACAAGAAAAATACAATGACCCATCGTTAGTCCTATTGGAAAAATAGAGTCAACTCCCATGTAATCTTATTATTTTAACCCTTAGATATAGTGTAAACCCCATCAACTCTTGGATAAAAGGAAAGATAAATGCAATCTAAAGCCTAGATGAATTTAACCACAACTTAATGAGACAATGTAGAAAAACTCATGCAATTATTTTCATTCATTTATGGAGTAGTATTAATCCAAGATAAATAATTAAGAACATGAGACATTTAATACACCACAAGACAAAAGATATTTAAAGAAGCTATCATTGTTTTCATTTCTTTATAAGAAAATATAGAAGAGGAGTTTGGATCCAAGATCCATTTAGTAAACATAGAGAAAAGATATTCCATTCATATGGAAAACTTGTAATTACTATTACTACTTGTTATAAATGCCACTCATATCCCTTTGAGTTCATATTATAAATATAGGTCTTGGTACCATTTTAAAAAGGTGTAAACAAGCTTTAGACCATTACATAACTATATCTAATTAATTAACTATGAAAAATAAAAATATAAGCCATAAAAAAATATTAGATGTCATCATTTTTAGAAAAATAAATTACTAAGAGGGTGGGTGAATCAATAATCTAAAAAATTTAGTTGTTGACTAGATATTATTTATTACTTTGAACCATACATAAGAAAGTAAATAATTAATACTAAATAGTAACAGTAACCATGTACAAAGATAACTCATAACACCATATTTTGTTAACTGGGGAAACCTTGGCCAAGGGAAAATATTGGTGGGGATGATACACACTAGATAATATACTAATATATATGTTCCTTGTTATATGATGGACCCTATTAGGACTCAATGAGAAAATTCACTATAGAGAGTCCTTATTAGGAGACTTTGAATCCCTATTAGGAGATTCCAAACTTGTTAGGAGTTTTAGTATAATAGATGCAAGATGAACCCACTACCCAAACATGCACTTCCAATTACAAGATGAGCTCAATGCCCAAACAAGTAATTAGACTTATGGTATATAGGTGTTGTAACTTCTTTCTTGACTTTGATCTCTAATCTTTAGCTAGATCTTAGATCGCAAAAATAGCTTTACAAAACTATGCATATATTGCTTCTCAAAAGTTCACATATGATTGCTCAACACAACAAATCACAACTTCTTACATTCGGATTCGCAAGATGTCCTTTACATAAATACCATGTCTTTTCAAAAATTTCTTCTAGGTTAGATAAAACCATAATATACTTTTCCAACTTAGAGTAAACATCTAGGATGATGACCCTAATTGGTCAAGTAATTATTTTGTAAACAAAATAATCCCTTAATCTAAAATCCCACTATTTTGGTTCACTACTAAAACACAAATATCTTTTTTTTGTATGATTTGTATTGACTTTCATGGTTTTACACATCATCATAAACATGTTTACTATCTCCATATAACTTCTCTAATAATAATATGATGTCAGTAACAATTTACATACAAAATAATACACTACAATAGACCAAATTCATACTTAGACAATTTTTTGTGTACCAAAAGCTAAGTATCTCTATTTCTAAGGTTTTCTACAAGAATGTACATCATGTGTTGCCATAAATGATAACAATTACATATCTTCATTAGCCAATTGTCAACAATCTCCCCCTTTGGCATTGATGACAAAAAAATAGGGAAAAATGGCTAGGTATCAAAAACTTGTCCAAAACATTACAGTAATAATACAAATCATCTTTTACAACTTATCCATCTGACATATGCTCCCCTTTAAATATGATTTCATACCTTACAATTTTACCTTCTCCCCTTTACCTTATTAACAATTTTCTTATGCATATTATCCCCCTTTGACATCAATGACAAAGGAATGTCAAAAAAATTGTTAAAAACTATCAAATCATCTACCTTAAACTAATAATATCTTTATACAGTCATCAAATCTTGCCTTAAGATTGTTTAATCCTTTTGTCCATGTATCCTTGGTTGTTTTAGTAGAGGTGAGAATTTCACATAGGGCATATGATCCAGTCTCAATTGCATTAAGATCATAGTATAAAAAGTTTGAATAGTTATCCTTGGCTTTGACACACTCCTTCAATTTCTCTCAACAATAGATATCCTTAGAGAAATAGACTCTCTAAATTTTGATAATATCTTCGAAATTTATTCTTTCTAAAGTTCCAATCTCCTAATATCATTATGAACTTTGGCCACTTTTCCTTCAATGTCATCAACTTTGTTAGAAGGTTGTTGCATCTATTTTGATAGAGCCTCTAGCTCTCTTAGCTTTCCTTCAATTTTACTGTCAAAATCCTTGGTCAACTTGCAAGATAATGTAAACTTAATGTATAGTACCTTGCATTCTTGCTAACATTTCCAAAGTTCCTTGATACAAGTATCAAGACTTAGCAAATCATTCTTGATGTTTTGGCAAATGGTGCTAAATAAATTAGCATCATGTGAAATCTATGCCTTTGACTCTACCATATTCAACAAATTTGTAAATTCTTCATCAAAAGATTTCAAAAGTTCCTATGTCATTTGTTTAGGATTTGTCTCTATATGCTTGACTACTAGAGTACTATATAATCTGTTAGTAACCTCCATTAAGGTTCTTTGTAGGCTCTTCACTTTCCTATTCTTCTCAATAAGTTTTGTTAGAGATGACATCAAGTCAATTTAATCATCATCATCACTTGTTAGGCTGCCAAGTGAAAGTGGAGTACATGAACTAGAAGGTCTAGATTCATCTTCCCTTTGCTTCTATCTTTGACTCTCTCTCTCTCTCTCTCTCTCTCCCCCCTCCCCCCCCCCCCTTCCTCCTCTATTATCTTCTCCCTCTATTCCTCTATTTTCTTTTCTTCCTCAACTTTTCTCTTCATTTCTTCTTCAAACAATTTTTTCTTGGCTTCTTCTATTTTTCTCTTTTCTTCTTCTAATAGCCTCTTCTCCTCTTTAATATTTTAGTTGATCTTCAATAACATTGGCATGAGATTCAAGTTGTTTAGAACTCTCAAAAGGGTTAGTATCATCAATGTTAATGGTAATATTTTTCTAATCAATATGCATTGTGTCACCACTTACTGACACTTTTGAGGTTCTAGGTGCTGGTGACGGTGTTGCCTTAGATTCTATCATCATCTGACTTATAACTTCCACTATTTTGCTTCTTATCTTATCCTTCTCACCAACCATAAATAAAAGCTCACCTTGTTTCTTAATTAAGGTCCTAGATTGCTCAACAAATTATTGACTTCTTCATTATCAATCTTACATATGGTCCTTATCATAGACTTCCAAAGTTCTATGTCTTCTTCTTGAGTTGGTGCCTTCTTCTCTATGAGTTTGTCATAGACCTTATAATTTACCATGCCTTCAATATCCTTAAGTTTTAGATTGTTAGCAATTATATATCTCATAGTAGAGATATCAAGTTGATCTTTCTCAATATCATTATACAAACCATAAAATTTGTTTAGCTGAACAAAGTTGCCTTCATTAGCAATGGCTAAATTTATCTTCTCAATATTTGGCTTCCAAGGTTGCCTTTCTTTTCTTGCTATCTATTTGGAATTAGTAACACTCTCTACCTATTTATCTTCTTCTTGTTTTTTTTTTTACTAGATTCAACAATTGTCAACAATGTCTTTTGTCTCTTGCTTGGTCTAGTAGCCCGTTGCTTGAATCTTTTTTGTCTTTGTAGTCACAGCTTCTACTAATCACTCTAATTTCCTCTTCAGCTCACTTGGCTATACATTTGATACTACATCATATAGAATGATATGTTTTGAAGATGTCTCTAAAATAGACACACCAGATGGTTGCTCAACTGATAGTGGTAACAAATACATTATTTCTTGCTTCATGGTCTTTCTAGCTACCTGTGACTCACTTTCTATCATACCAACCTCTGTTAAAGCTTTCTTCATTATTATCAAAATATTCTTGTGATATTATTTCTCTAAACATGCTTGATGGGCTGATTGGGTAATCTCTTCACAAGTCCCAAACCTATACTCATTTTGGTCCTTCTCAAAGTTTAACAATAGATTTATATATCCAACTACTACATCATCACTTAATTCTTAATCTAAGGGATCAAGGAATGTAATTTGAGGTTCTACTACTTTAATATGATTTGAATCTATATCAATCATAACACATATATCATATTTGAATCTTTCTACAATTGCATGTACAATTTTGAATCTTTGTCTCATCTCACTCTAAAATATTCTCATTATCAAATTTTTGCTATCCAAAATTTTATCTACTAAATGTGTTCTACATACATTTGTAAACTTCCCCATGTTACACTTCTCACTATTCATAATCTTTTTCACTGATAAGTATGGAAATCTCTTAAGTACATGAAAGAATATATGATTGATCAATGATTGAAATATAGACACACTATTCTTGGTCCTCTTGATTTTATCCAAGTTTTCAAGAAGTTATATTCTTAGAATTTGACTAAGGTTAAATTTTTCCTTCTCAACACAAATGTTAGAGGCTACATAGATATGTCTTGCTAACAATTCATCAATCTTGGAACTAGCAAAATGCATCATCTTGTTTAATGGTGCTTATCACCATAGCCTTTCCATTATAAACTAATTTTTTGTAGCTCTCAACTTTCTTCTTAACTAGTTTCTCATCTATAGGTACACTACCTTATTTGCTAAGACTAGTTACCTCATGAATAAACTCAGCTAAAATATCAACTACATTGTCTTCCATCCATAGTTTTCTATCATGAATTCTACTTAGTACGATCTATGTCCATTCATCGATGTCTAATTCTTGGTAGAAATGATATTTGAAAATGTCTAGTTCTTTCAAATATTCAAATCCAAGCTTCATAGTCATATCATGGTTAAAGAATAATTCCATATCTTTTTTTATATACTCACTCCTAGTAGTTTCAAAGTTGTTGTTAAGGTAACTTCCTACATCTTCCAAATAAACCATATTGTTTGGAGTAATGGATAATTCTAAATTAGGGTTTCCTTCTATGAATTTCATAGAAACAACCTTTAATTTCAACCTATCCACATTCTCAACATTATGAACTACTGACATATCCATGATTCTATCAAATATAAACTTTATCAAATAAATTACATCGATAAATGATAAAATACCTCTCTGAAAATAGGGTTTATGTCGAAATCACCTTGTCAAGTTACTTTTGAGTGCTTTATGCTTCCTATATAATAAAAATGAAGTGGTAATTGACTTTGTACTCCATTTTATTCCTCCAGTTCAAGCTTACATTAATTTCATACTTTGCAATCATGAAAAAGCTGTTAGTTACATTCTAAAATCAAATATCTATTCGATAATCTTTGTTCAATCTTCAAATGCTACCTAAAGTTCACCATAACTTCCTTCCATCACAAAAATGCTCCAAGAATCTTCACTCCAAAAAATTCTTTGTAAAACCATAGTTTTCATCTTCTACTAAAGAATTAAATTTCTCTGTAGTAATAGTAACTCTTAATTTCTTCATAAGAAGTTTTGATAAGCTCTAAATTTCAACCAATCTTAGATACTATCTAAACTTATCTCAATGCACCTTTCCCCAACTTTACTACCTCTAGTTTGATCTCTAGATGAAGTTTCAAATTTTGGTGTTGTGAACAAGCTTAATTCAACTTAGTTGAATCAAACTTGATTACTGACTTTGATCCTCCTATCTCACCATCTTCTTACTTTTCTTTTCACATGTCTAATTCTTTTTAAAATACCTCATTGAGCTCTTCTCAAATTTCACTAACTATATTTCTTTGTTCCTTATTGTCTTTCTTAGTTCTAGAGTTCCTTTCATGATTCATTCTATCATTTTTGACATTTCTTCCATTGTTCCTTCTATCATTTTTGACATTTTTCCATTGTTCCTTTTTTTTCTAAAGTTTCTTCCAATCTATAATACTTTGTTGTATGTCTAAAGTTGCTGCATAACTAACATACTAGAGTTCTACTTCTATGATTATGTTTATCAATAGGTGCATGGCAATTCTAAACTATGTGTCCAAAGTTGTTACACTTATAACACATGATCTATCTTCTTTCTTCATAAGGTCTTCCTTCTCCCAATCTCTTTTGATTAGATCTTTTTCTATCTACAGGGTTAGTATTTCTAGACATTCTACTATTCTTTCATGATTATCATATTCAAGTTTCCTACAATCATTTTCTCTATGATCCATACCATGACAATTATGGCCATTAAAATCTATAACATGATTAAATGACTTATTTTTACAATCTCTTTTCATATGACCTATTTCATTACATGAAAACCACTCACCTCTAAATTCATACCTAGTTTCCTTAGGATATTCCACTTGCTTTAATGTTCATCCAATATCTCAACTTCCTTGTCTTTTCCAACTTCTTTAGGCTTATCAAAAGATTGACTGGATTCAATCTTATCATCAAATTTATCTTTTCTCTTTTAGATCTGATCTATTTTGAGGTTTCTTTGCAGACATGTTAAATAAATAACCAAGACCAATCTTATCATAAGTAGGTCTATATATTGACATTAAATCATCAAACTTTTCTTTCCTAGAATAAAGCTTCTCAAGTTGTTGCTTGCATTGAGTTAGTTCGCCTTTCACAATAGTGTTGTATTTATGAAGTTCTTCATGATATTTTTTCAATGTTTCAAACTCAAATGTCTTCTTTGATAGACTTTCTCTAAAATCTATATTCTTAGTCTTCAAATGAGTTAAAAATTTACTAGGATCATTTTTCAAAGTTGACTTTAGATTCACAATCTTCAATTCATGCTTCAAGATATTGTACTCTATCTTTAGCTTTAAATAATCATCATCACTAGTTTTAGATTTAGTAGATTCAAGCTTGGATTTGAGATGTTCAATCTTGTCCTTCAAATATCCAATGCATAGTTTGGAGTCTTCATATCTATCCTTTAACTTATCTCTTTCTTTGGAGAGGAGATCATTTGTTCAAGTTTCTCTTCAAGGTTCTTCATCAACTATTCCATATCCATAGGGATCTTACTCAAGTTGTTAATCATCTTCTTAGTAGTTGTTCTCTAATACCAATCATTAGAAATAGGAATTACTGAGAGGGGGGATAAATCAATAATCTACAAACTTTAGTCACCATACATAAGAATGTAAACAAGTAACATTGAACAATAATAATAACCATGCACAAAGATAACTCATAACACCATATTTTATTAACTAGGGAAACCTTGGCCAAGGGAAAACCCTAGTGGGGGTGATACCTACTAGATAATATACTGATATATATTTTTCTTTTTAGAGAATGGACCATATTAGGGGTTAATATGAAAATTTAGTATAGAGAGTCCCGGTTAGGAGACTTTGAATCCTTGTTAGGAGATTCCAACCCTATTAGGAGTTGCAGTACAATATATGCAAGATGAGCCCACTATCCAAACATCTACTTCTAATTGCATGAAGAGCTCACTTCCCAAACAAGTAATTAGACTTTTGGTATATAGGTGTTGTAACTTCTTTCTTGACCACTCTTTGATCTTCAGCTCAATCTCGGATCACAAAAATAAATTTTCAAAACTTTTCATATATTGCTTCTCAAAAGTTCACATATAATTGATCAACACCACATATCATAACTTCTTACATTTGAATTTGCAAGATGTCCTTTGCATAAATACCATGCCTTTTGACAAATTGCTGCTAGGTTAATGGTTGTTGTTACTTGATAGACTTTCGATTAAAAGAGATAATCAACATTCTGAGCTAAGACCATCATATACTTTTCCAACTTAGAGTAAACATCTAGGATGTCAACCCTAATTGGTCAAGTAATTATTTTGTAAACATAATAATCCCTTTACCTTTAATTCCACTATTTTGTTTCACTAGTAAAACATGAATATCTCTTTTTTATATAGTCTATACTAACTTTTGAGGTTGTACACATCATCATAAACATGTATACTATCTCCATATAACTTCACTAATCATAATATGATGTCAGTAACAAGTTACATACAAAATAATACACTATTGTAAACCAAAACATATGTAGACAATTTTCTAAGTACCAAAAGCTAAGTATCTTTATTTCTAAGGTTTCCTACAAGCATGGACATCATATGTTTCCATAAATGAAAATAATTACATATCTTCATTAGACAATTGTCAACAATTGGTCTTCTCCTCTACAACAACAATTTCAACTTCCTCAAGTACCTTCATGTAGACTTCTATCCATATAGCTATATATGGGCATGAGTTAGCCATGTGAAGGTAGAAATGGTAGGAGAAAAGGTCTAAAAATCACTCCATCTCTTGCCTTAGGCTATTTTAACCTCAATAATAAACATGAAAAATTTACTCTCTAGAGAAAATAATTTTCCAAGAAATCTATGAAAGGTATCAATCTGAAAAATCTTATCACTTTTATACTTTGTTGGAATTAACAATGGGAAAGTAAACTCTGAGAGCGGGTGAATCAATTCTTCTAGAATTTAACCATAAAAACATTCACCACACAACCGTCTCATAATTTTCATGTAATTGAAATAGCAAGCTAAATATATACATCCATAGCATGAAACAAATAACACATGACATAGTAAATTTGTTACCTAGAAACCCTTCAATGAGAAGGTAAAACTAGGGTGGGGATGACACCCAAAAATCTTCACTAGTGTAGTTGTAAAGTGCATCCAATTATGGTTACAATTGTTTGATCAAAAACTATGATCTACCTTGTGAAAGGTCTACCCTATTAAAGGCTTACAAAGACTATTAAACCTTACCTTGTTAAAGGATTTCAACACCCTACTAAAAGTGTGCCTAGTTAAAGGACTTCAACTTACAATAAAGTAAGCACCCTATTAAAGGATTTTAAAAAGCCTTCTAGGACTACTTGGTTAAGTGATTTCTATTGATTCACTAGTTATAATGTCTTAGCCTTTATCCTTTATTTAACACTATTCTACTAGATATCAGATCACCTCTTTCCTAATTTATACGTGATCCTCCTAATTAGATGTATCACTTCTGTCCTCTTTCTACTTTCATTTATTCTCTCTAACTAATTATGCAATTCAAGCCTTTGTCACAACTACTTAGTCACCATGAATTCTTTGTTTTTGCATGCAAACTTCTCTCTTTACTCTTACAATCTTTTATGGTTTTCCCTTCTTAAGAAGACTTAGGTGACTTAGGGTTAGGTAGGAATCAATGATTATAATTCACCCATTTTATCACTTAGAATATCACTTCATCTAATTGGTTGCATGTACTACATAGAGATTCATAGTATACTTTTTTTCTTATAGTCTAGAATGGTATAATAATCCTCAAGACAACCCAAAAATGATTTACATAGGAGTTTGTGCCATTACAAACAACTATGTCCAAAACTATTTACTTGGCACTTGGAGCCTCTGATGCTTGGCATCAACTAGATCTTCGATGTTGTAATACATCCTTTGAATGACTCAACGCCCACTATTCACTTGGAATCTAAATTACTCGACATGTATTAACTTGCTCGGCACTAGAGTGACTCAACACTAACTATTTGGTTACCACATACTATATATTACACTCAAAATGCATTATCTAACAACTTATGTTTGACATATACTACTTTCTTGGTATGCACTAAGTATTGTTAAGGATTTAATTAAAATTATTTTTACTCATATGTCAAAACCAAAATGAGATAAAAAATCTCCCCCTTTGACATGAGTGATAAAAACACTTTGTCATGCATATATAATCTTAACTTATGAGCATAACCTAGATAATCTATATCATGTATTCAACTTGTATACAAAATTTTAAAATTTTAAAATATTGCAAAACTGATGACATAGTAGTCATACCTCAAAACTTCATAATGCCTCCTAAGTTGATTTTTCTATGTTGTATTTGAATCCGATACTCCTATTGAGTAAATATGTTCAACTATTGGCTTCTTCTATTTTTGCATTTAATCCCCATTTGGTTATTCTCTCTATTTATATCTCAATATCCCCATTTATTTTCTTAATATCTCTCCTTTTTTGATACTTATGACATGGGTGGTATATGAATAGTGTGTTTTTTCCAAAAAGAATTTATGGAGCTCCATTATAATATTGCACATTCCATGCGACCTCTAGAGATTAAAATTGAACATCTAACTAGATAGAAATCTCTACTAGGCCTCATGAGTAGAAAGATGAGAATATTTCTTCAACGATGTTTTAGCAAAGGCTAGTTCCTTTTGCAACATCTCCATGTGTGGGGTTAATATGGCTTGAATATTTATCAAGGTAGCCCTAGTATTTGCATCTTATGCATCTAATATAGCTAACTGATCTTGAGTAGATAAAAATCTTTGAAAATGAGTCTATCTTTGACAAGGAGAAAACTTAAGAATATTACTTGTAGTCTTTGGATCCCCCTATAGCCAATCAATAGCCCTTTGTGCTTCTTGTGTAAATAAATTCACATCACAAAGAATTGTGTATAGAGAAAGTATATTCTCTAATACCTTCCTCACATCTTCCATCTTGGTTGCTAACTCAACCTATCTTAGTGCAATGACACTAGAAATATTTTCATTTACCTTTGTTTGAAACCTTTTCTTAGACTATTTTCAAAGTGTGGTAGTTGTATCGAAGTTCGCATCACTATTTTTATCAACCATATTCACCAGTTTCTCAATAATATGTTTGTCTTCATTTGGTGTTGGGGAACTAAATTCATCAAGAAATATTTTGTTTATGTCATGAAGAAATTATCTTTGCTTATGCTCCCTTCTAAGTAACTCTTGGTATTTCTTTCTTAGTGGAGCTTCTTGCAATATGCTCATCTCTTATAAGGTGACTTTTGTAAGATCAAACTTTGGAAGTCTAATCACCTTGGCTAAGTTGACATATCCATAAGATGTTCCTTCTCCAAACTCATATGTATCAAGACTAGGCCTTGATGATTGTAATGGTGTAGCATCTACACTTAGCATATGCATAATTTGACTAGGAATAGGGGATGCAAACATTGGTAGGGAGACTTGTTAGGATTAAACCACAGAAATAAATAACAATTACATGCAAATATAATCAATAACAGAAAATAATAGATCACACATAAAAGAACACAAGACACCAAGATTTAATGTGGTTCACCCAATCCCTTGGGCTACATCTACCAAATAGCAAGTTTGATATTATTATGATCTAGTGATTACAACTTGATTACAAGATGTAATCCCTTATAGCTCAATAACACAAAAAGAATCAATTTCACATCACTACAATGAAACAATCCCTAACCCTAAGCCCTTTTATACAAGTATTTTTATGCTACTTTAGGGTTACAACATGTCAACCATATGTCAGCCACACCATCAGCCATGGACCAAAAAATTTCTTGATTAGTCACTACAAACTAACAATCTCCCACTTGGGGACTAATTAGACTCCACACTAGACAACAATCTCCCACTTGGAGAGGGATCTCATATCAATACTACTACCACATGGGGCTCCCACTAGATCAAACCACCCTGGACTATGTTGTTCTTTTATTCATGTTTAGTCTAGAAGAGCAATCGAAGCAAAAGAGGAGTTCAACTTATCCCTTGTTACTACCTTTGTAAACATATATGTTGTATTGTTATCTATATGCATCTTATCCAACTTTAACTATCCATCCTCCAAAACTAACCAAATGAAATGGTATCACAACTGTATGTGTTTGGTCTTTGAATGCAATGTTGAAGTTTTTGCAAGATGAATGGTACTTTGACTATCAATAAACAAATAATTATCCCTCTAAGGGTGTCCCAATTCTTCCAAGAATAACTAAAGCCATATCATCTCCTTGCTACCTCTATAGTAGCTACATACCCTACCTTTGTAGTGGATAAAGCATTAACCTTCTATAACCTAGAAACCTAACTCACAGCTACCTCTTTAATAGTAAAGACATAACCTATAGTACTCCACCTAATATCAATATCCCCTACCAAATCTAAGTCAACATAGCCCTATAAATTAGTAGTAGAGCCCCAAAGTGTAGATACTTATCAGATGTTCCTCTCAAATATCTGAGAATCCATTTGACATCATTCCAATACTTAATTCCTAGATGGCTCATATACCTACTAACAATTCCCACTACATGTACAATATCTAGCCTAGTACATACCATAGCATACATCAAGCTTCCTACATTGAAGCATAAGGTACCCTAGACATCTTATCCTCCACTTCTTGTGTCTTAGGGCACATCTCCTTAGTTAACTTTAAATGACTAGGTAAAGGTGTGTTGATAGCTTTAGCATTCTCCAAAGAGAAATGTTGCAACACCCTCTCAACATAATTAGCCTAAGATAGCATCAATTTTCTATATTTCCTATCTCTACAAATCTTCATACCAAGGATTTATTTTGCTACCCCCAAATCCTTCATAGCAAATGCATGTGCTAATTGGAATTTCAGCCCTATAATGTGATCCATGTTAGACCTAGCTACAAGCATATCATCAACATAGAAACATAAAATAATGTAGTTATCATCATCCAACCTCTTAAAATAAACACAAAGATTGGAATGACACCTATTGTAGCCATGCTCATGCATTAAACTATCAAATTTTAGATACCATTGTCGAGGTGCTTGCTTCAAGCCATATAAACCTTTCTTCAATTTGCACACTAAGTTGTCCTTACCTTTGATCACAAATCCTTATGGTTGAGTTATATATATCTCTTCATCCAAATAACCATGAAGGAAGGCTATTTTAACATCGTGCTACTCTAAATGAAAATCTTTAGTAGCCACAAGACTTAAAATAGTATGGATAGAAGTCATCTTAACAATAGGAGAAAATATCTCATCAAAATCAAAGCCCTTTTTCTATGGAAATCCTTTCACAACTAACCTAGCTTTAAATCTTTTCTTACCTCCTTCCTCTTCATTCAACCTATAAACCCACTTATTCTATAAAGCTCTTTTATCTGCAGGAAACTTACATAAATTCCATGTCTTATTCCTCAGGAAAGAGTCCATTTCATCTTTCATTGTAGAATCCTACTGAATCTTAGTATCCACTTGAACAACTTCATCATAACATTCAGGTTCACCAGCATCAGTAAGTAAAATTGAATACAAAGAGGGAGAGAATCCTTCTAGAGGTCCAATTTGCCTTGTTGACTATCTAATATTCACTAGTTTGTGTGGTATTTGTTGTTGTGATTGTTGTAAATCATAAGGAATGGTTGAAAAATCAGCTTTTGGAGTATCATCTAACACTACATAATCATCTTCTTTCTTCTCATGTTGCTGCAATAGATCTTTGTACAACACTTTCTCATTGAATATGACATCCTTGCTTCTTAAAATTTTATGATTTTTAAAATCCTAAAGCCTATAACCAAATTCACTAATGACATATCCAAAAAATACACATTTCTTTGACTTAGCTTCCAGCTTAGTTTTATTTTTAGAATTTATGTGAGCAAATGCTTCACAGCCAAAGGTTTTGAGAAAAGAATAACTCACCTTCTTACTAGTCCATGCTTCTTCTAGAATACCACAACCCAAAGGAGTAGAGGGACCTCTATTAATAAAATATACAATATTATTGATATCCTTCACCCACATGTGTAAGGGAAACCTAGCATGCAACCTCATGCTCCTTGTGTGCTCCATTATAGTCTTGTTCATATGTTCAACCACTCTATTTTCCTGTAGAGTCCTTGGAACAATTTTTTATCTATGAATACCATTAGTGGAGAAATAATCTTCAAATTCACAACTACAATACTCACCACCATTATTAGATCTGAGACATTTTAATTTCTTACTAATCTCATTTTCAACGAAGCATTTCCATTTCTTAAAAGTTTGAAATACATTAGATTTCTATCTAAGGAAATAAAACCATACTTTTTTAGTTGTGTCATCAATAAATCTAACATAATAATGAGAGCCACCAAGGGAAAATACCTGGGCTAGTCTCCATACATCTATATGCACAAGCTTTAATTTTTCCTTTTTGTTTTCCTTCCCAATCTTTACAAAACTCACTCTCTTTTGTTTTCCATACACACAACTTTCACAAAAATCCTATTAACACATTTTAGACCTGGTAAAACTATCTTTGAGTGAATTAATTTCACACTTTTCTCACCATGTGCCCAAGTCTATAATTCCACAATGCTATATTAGAATGTATATCAGTTATTTGTTCTCCCTGCTCAACTGTAGCAATTGTTCCTGAACATTCATTTTTCTCTGAAATAATTAAAGTAGAAGGAACAATATGACATGTACAAAGATATAAGTTGCCTACTTTCACACCTTTTTCTACTACAATAGAACCTTTTGAAACCTTCCAATTTTTATCATTAAAAGTAACTACACAACCCTCATCACCAAGTTATGGTGCAGAGGCACCTTAATTTCAAGAGAACAAAGATATAAAAGCTAGAGAAACCATTTGTAATAAGTTGTCAAAGGAGGTCTTAATTTGATAAATAATGTAAAAATGTTTATTTAATAGGTGAATGGATCTATTGGCATGCATCTAAAGTCATTTGAGTTATAATGTTGGTCTAGGTTGGGTTTGTATGAAAGTTGAAATGTAAAAATGCATAAAGTGCATAAAATGTTGTCAAAAATGCAAAAGGGTTAAAAGAATGTAATGGGTTGGTTTAAAGGGTGGTTTAGAAGTTATAACCAACTACAAAATCTATAAAAATATATGTATGGTTAAGCAAAATAATTATTGAAAGGAAGAGATACATTTTGAAACAAATTTGGTAATATCCTAAGTTGTTATTTTGATTCATTTTCAATTTTAGTGTTGGTTCTAGGTCTTGTACGACCATGTATAGCCTGGAAACCATGTAAATCTTGTATATTTGGATAGAGTAGTGAATAATATTTCTTTTGGATTTTGTTTGGGTTTATTTCATCTAGAAATGAAGAAGTTATGCACATTTTGGTGAAAGTTAGTATTTGCAGATTTGAGAAAGTTATCTGCATTTTAGTGGAAACTATTTTTTAAAGATATCCATTCCAGATGAAGGTAGTGATTTGTGCTTGGAAAATTATTTATGAATGGAAAGAATAAATGGCTTACATATTTGGAAAACAGATTCATAAATAGATAATGTGAAATTAGTTTGGTGTCATTTAGATTCATTTTGAGGAAGGTATGAGATGGTATATATAGACTCTTCCACCTTATTCATTTCTACCTTTCCAAGTTTATCAAACTCAACATGTGTGAACCCTGATAAATCTACATTATTTTTAATATTTTTACACAATTTTTCTAATTCTAATAAGGGATTGTGTCTTACCACTTGGAATTGATTGTTGTCATTTGATTTAGTCTTCTCCTCATCTAACTCAATTGGAGCTAAATGCTTTCTCCTCTTTGGTTTATCTTGCTGACTCTACTTTGCGTAAGTTCTTTTAAATTTTGGTTTCTTAGCCTCTTGTGTCTTCTTTGTAGTCTCTCTTATGCTAGCCTTGGTAATAGGTACTACTTGCTTCTATTATGTAGGCTTCACAGCTTTCTTTCGTTTACTCACTGCTGGCTCCTTGACTTTCCTCTTCTTCTTTTCTAGAGGTTTAGGTGCTTCATTGGCTTCTTCTTCCTTGTCACCTTCATCATGTTCTTCTTCTTCTTATCCTTCCCCTTCACCAAATATTTCCTTAAGATTCTCTACAAGCTTTTCTTTATTTCTCACCATTGAAGTTGTCTTTTAGTCTATTGTTATTCTTGATTTGGCTTTCTCATAATTCCTAAATGAGGTTGCACACTTGTCTATGTCCTCTTCTAGTAATGTTGTGATGATTTTTGATGCCTCATCCACATTTATTTCATAGGGAAATGGCCTAAGCCATCTAACCCTTGGAACAATTGTGTGTGCACATGTATGATGAACATCAACTAGAAAAAAAACATCATTATAAAATTTCTCTACTAGTGAAACTGGTATTCTCAGTCTCTATTTTATAGACTTCCTAAAGTTTTCAAAATAGCTTGTCATTACTAAATCAAATTTGTCCCTGTTGGTGTTTGAAAATGTTACCTATTTCCAATTACCCTGATGAGAACAAGATGCATCTAGGGGTAGCTAACTCCCATTATCAACACATCCATTCAGACACTAGGCCAACTATAAGGCATGACCCTTCTTCTACTTCAGGCTCTGCAAAACCTAGGCGGGTAGACCTATAGATTCTTTATATGGTACCAGTTGTCAAAGCATACACTGAATCTATTATGAAGCAGATAAAAAACCCCTAAATCTTCTACACTCAACCAGGAATCACAAACATGAAATAGCTAAGAACATAACTCATGAAACTGGCAAGCTAAGTGCGGGTTAACATTGAATAGCTTTCAACATAAAAGGGAAAATTGATTTAATATGTTGATATCAGCAAGACCCAAGTATGAGCAACAGAACTTAATGATCCTATCTTTGACCAGTGCCTTATCTATTGGGCAATTAAATGAGTCATAACCACACATCTCCTGGAAACCTCAAACGTATCTCTACATTAAGATCCCTGGTCTATCTTTCACCTTGTGAATAGACATCTGCTACAGAATGAATCTCATACTCAGAAAATCCTATCATGAAATCTGCAAACCCTGTGACAAATATCAAGCAATTACATGGTTCTTTGTTCCATAAGAAAGACATTTTAACCACATACATTTCAAAATGTAATGCAACCTAATTCATGCTCTTTGATCACAAATTAGAAGAAATAACAGAGCCATAATCAGGAGACAAGATTCAAACTGAACTTCAAACTTTTGTTGCACTTTATTTGTTTTCCTTGAAATCAAATACATGAAATGTATAGAAAATAACTCATAGATCACCTAACAGAAAAGAACTATCTGCAAAAAACTTAAAATGCTGTTCAATACAAGAAGAAATGTTGAAGAATGGTTTCTCAGTGCAAAAACTGGAACCCCTTCAATGGAAGTAAGAAAGAAAGATATAGAAGAGAAAGAATTCCCGGATCTATTCTGAAGATGACAAGTGTCCACTTGAAATTCAATCCTCTGTAACTGAATAACTTCTTCCTTCCATCTCCCATTCTGATTTGATTTTGTTTCATCATTAATCTGTAACAAACTTTGCAAAATATCTATGCCTAATGATGAAAACCCTTTACTTGTCAAAAATCTGATTTCCCCATGAAAAAGCCAGTGAAAATGAGTTTTTACTGAATAAATCAGGACAAATTCAATCCTAACTGCATTTCCATTGCCTTCTACTGATATCCAGGTCATTATCTTGACAAAAAACAAATATGAACTTCTTGGTATGAATATGGTTGCACTTTAAGGTACCTGATAGAAAATCTCGTGTAGCTCAAACTGACTGATACCTGTGCAAAAAATGACTCCAGAATTGGAAAGTTTGTCTTCTCCCGATTCCGGCGATATATGATAAGGCATATCTAGCCTCTGGGAAACACCTAAAATCTTCGTTTGAAAAACAGTCCCCTTCACTAGAAACTCATGCTTTTTCCCTGCCCTTTTAATCCGGGGTCAAACTTCGGTTGACCGATTGCCACATGTCGCATGTTGATTCACTGACGCTCCTCCTAGCGGGACCCACATAACACTTTGAATCTTGCCGGAGTTGAGGTTTCTAGGCGACCTTGCTATGTCGCTAGCCGGATTTTTTGAGATTTTCCGGCTAGCGACATAGCGACTGGCCGGATTTTTGGTTTTCTGACGCCTCAAACAGTGCTGACGTCATCAACCTTTTGCACGCACTTCTCCAAAACTTAGCACTGTCTAGCCAACTTGGTCGAATTGTTGGGCCCACCTGCCACATGCGTTGGCCTTCACAAAAGGCTATCCTCTTTAAGACATTATGAATTACGCTTAGATTTGTATTTAAAGGTATAAAACACTTCTCCCACGACCCATGTGGGATAAACATGCCTTCTCTGTACAATTCGTGATCTTCTACTGTGAGTTCCATTCCTTTAATTGGATGCTCCACTATTGCATGATCCTTCTCGCTGGCTGGCTATTCCTGTTTATTAATAGTGCTACATTTTATATTGAAAGCATCGTGTGACACATTTTTGGCCTTTTGCAGTGTACAGAAGACCTTTTATTTCAATGGCACTGTGTTTACTTCCAGCGCATGGACTGGTCTTTCGCAGGGGCGTTCTCTTTCATTTGTGTAGATGTGCTTACTTGCCAGCGGCTCCTCCTTTTCTCTTTCAATTCTTTAGTGTGATTTGACTGAGTTTTTCTTTAGACATCCCCTACAATTTCTTGCGTGAGTGATCCTCTTTTAGCTGCCTGGGTGCCTTTTTATGGCTGCTTTAGCTTTATGAGGTTCCCCTGCCTCCCTTCTTCTTTTCTTGGACGCTACTTTCTTGCCACAGGCTGCGGATGTCTTGGTGTGGGGTGAAGATTCCACTTTCCCTCCTGTGAGTTATATTTTCTTTAGCGTCCTTTGCCTTGTGTGTAGACTTTTTCCCTTTTTTAATGCATGGACTCCTTTTATAATTGTTGTTGGTATCTTTTTTGTCAATGCGTGAGACTCCTGTTGGATTGTCTGTGGCTAAACTATGCTAACTGGTATGTGGATTTCTCTTTGATGGCATCTTCCTACTATGGATATGGACCCTCTGCTCATAATGCGTGAGTTGCAACTATTCTTGTCTTTGACATGGGGTGTCTTTCTATTTTAACATCTCCTTGTTGTATGCGTTGGGAAATTAATTATAATCAGCTGAGCATTTTTCCACATATGTAGGCTAATGTTCATCCACGTGTCACAAGAGTAGATCTGAGGCTTTTTCAAGCAGCTCGCTCTACAAAGACTTGACAAATCCACCAGCTCAAAGCATTCTTCAATATACAAAACTTGTCAAGTTTATATGATCTGGAACCCATGACAATCTATTGAAATTTGAGCATTCCTTAATTTGAAACCTTTTAAGATAGATTAGACCCACAAAACATAGCTCCTGAAGCTCATCTATTTCACTAGGAGCTTTGTAACATTGCACATTTCTGAGATGTTTTATTTTTATTTATTACAACTCTTAATTGAAACTCTTTCCAGGGAACTGAAATGGACAAAAGATAACTTCTGAAGTTCGTTCTCCTTTTGAAGGATTTCATCAACTAATTTTCCACTTTTAAAATCAAGAGCATTAGAACTTATTCAAACACATCCAATCTTATTAGTCTGATGAATTTAGTCATGCCCCAAGTGGGTCCGGCTAAAAAAATATTTCGTTTCCAGATGACTGAACCTTCAAACTGCTCTATCAGTTATCTCAAATTAATTAGAACCAAGATCGACCATTAAATCAACATTTAAAACCTTAATTCACCTTGTCTTGTAACTTGTCAGTTTTCAGTCAGGAGGCTCTTTGATTGGCCCTAAAAATTGATCCAGACCTCTGATCGGATCCTGAAAACTGGCATACTGATTCTTTGTTCTGCATACTTCTAGCCTGTCAGATCTCGTCTCATGTTGAATCTTCAGTCAAAAGATATTGACTGTCAAAGCTGCCCCTCTAGAATTACCTGCATGAAAACATGTCAGAAAAACAACAAACAAGGTTCGGATTTAGCTTGGAAAACTGGGCAAATGAGCACATGGGGAGATGAAAACTGGGGCACTAAAACTCCATCATGAGGTGAGTATGACTATGCAATTTTGGCTCATGACGAATAATAGGGCGTAAATGGCGATCAGTCAAAGTGGGCTACTCAGAAATTTGCAAACTGGACATGCTGACAGAAAGCATTTTTGCAAATGGAATTGATTTGGAAAAGTGTGCAAATTGATTCTTCATGACTTAAGAACTGGCATACTTCAAGGATTTCTAAGACACAACACAATGGTACAATCCATTTAGGCTAGCCAATCACAGGATCAAAATTATAACATGCCAAATAGGGGTACGGATCAATCTGGATACCTTAGCCGTAACAAAACAATGCAAACTGGGTTTTTGATCATGTTAGCAAACTGATCAAATGGATTCGACATGATCTCAAAATTGGAACATATGAAGTTTCTTACCTCTAGAACACAATTCAAAAAGAATTTTTTCATTTGGGTCAACTGGGTCAAATAAATGATTGGTCGAACAGGGCTTCCCAGAATTGTGAACAACTAGTTAAATGCACAAAACAGTAAATGACCAACTTTGGGGGGTGCAAAACCTAGTCAAACGGATTCAAAATGACTTGAAAATTGAAACATAGGTTCTTTGATATGCATACTAAACATCTCCAATGTGGTGAGCCATGACACATTCCTGGGTAAAAGATATTCAAATTCAAACTAGGCCTCTGATTGCTACTTGACACTTTGGTGAAAAATGCAAAATTGTTATTAGCTAAAAAAAAAGAACTTTGCCAAATGACTCAGAAACTCAATTTAACTTCATGAAATGCTTAGGCACGCTGAATGAAAGGTGTTAGAAGCATTAAACACTCTAGGGGTCTCAACTGGACAACCGGGTACAACCAAGCGCATGCATTTTAAAAGCATTTAAGGGCTTGATTTTTTCAATGGTTCTCAAAATTGACCATGCAATTTTTAGTCCCAACAGTCCCCATGTTTCTCTATGAACTCTCCAATCTTAACTACAATAGACCTATTGGTCTTCTAAGAAACTTTACCAAATGAAGAAAATATGTTCTACGCATAGAAAATTATGTAGACTAGTATTGAACCAAATTTTTATTGTGAACTCTTTGTCTTTCTTGTGGCCCCCAAGATTTTTAATAACTATTGAAGTTGTAACTTGTAAAAGTGATAAGAGTGGTCCTTCTTCAATATCTTGTAGCCTAAATCCATAGACATACGAGACACATTGTTCAATCTTCTGCATTGAAAGAACTTTTGTGCAATTATTCTCACTACAAATGCAATTAAGGGATCAGAAATTGTGTCTATGAGCATTCCTCTTTTGTTCCATACAACCCTTGCATTGTTTTGTATAATCTCCTTAGACTCACTTCACATGGCCTTAGGTCTATCTAGGGTAGGATACCCTATTACTCATTGAATAATCCTTTTTGTCATCTTGGTAGGGGCATTTACCAACCATATAGAGTGATCATTCATTCTACTAAGTACAATCTTAATCCATTTCATTTTGAATACATTTGGAAAATCTAGGACATGGGTTAACCCTTTTCTCTCTACAATTTTGTTTTCCTCCTTCAATATTACATCTACACATATTTTTCCATACAAATATTTAATTTTTATGTCTCCAATACTAAAAACCTTACAAGTGTAGTAACATCTTACATCTTGTATCATCAAAATCTATGGTGGTATCATCGATAATGCACCAAATAGATCTCCCTTGTATGCTACCTTAGTAATAGTTTAGAAGGGTGGTTATTTAACCTCATTACTTACTAATTGAACATTTAAAACCCCTTTTCCTTCCTTCCTAACAACAATAGAATAACTACATACCATTTTAAATAACTAGGGTTTGTGATAATTTAGACAACATAGCTTAGCATAGAATAAATACCTTATAAATCTTATGATTGGGGATGAGTAATAGTTGAATCTAGTTAAAAAATTCTTGAATTCTTCTCCTTAGTTTTCCTTATTCTCTTTGTTTTCTCTTTGATCTTGAATGAATGCAAATGAGTCAAAAATAGACCATATAACCCTTAAAACTTGATAATAAATGCTCAGTGCTTACACAACTATAAGCTCGACTACCATAGCAATTTCAACTCACTCAACTTACACATAATTTATACTACACTTGGAAACCGTAGTGAGTCAGCCAATACTATTACCCTTTATAGCTTTAAATCAATTGAAATTTCATTTTCACTTAGCAACAACTATAAAACTTTTCATGTTCAGTAACAACATGAAAGCTAACAAAAATTATAGATTTCTTCCAGGTTCTATCCAATAAATTTCATCTAAATTCATGCATATATGATCTTTTCAAAACTTAGATTCTTGGAATTGATGTAGAATATATCATTGATATATAAGTCCCACATACCTTTTGATTGCCTAGTTGGGGGTGATGTGATCACCTAATCCATTGGATGAAGTGACCTCATTTGATCTTGATTTGATGCAATATTTCTTTTTCTTCCATGACTTGTTCATATACACTTTTACTTTCTCAACAACAACCTTATCTTTTCCTTTATTGAATTCACTACCTAATACTTTTGACCTTTTTTGATAGTTCCCACTGATGTGACCAATTTTCAAATAGATAAAACATGTAGTTTGACTCAACCATCTACTATAATCAATTTTGAAATGTATTCTAATGTTCTTCTCAACGACATGTCCATACTGTTAACAATAGTTATAATTGTACCTTGTATTGTAATCCTAATTGTATGATTTTCCATTGGGCTATACCTTTATCTACTTGTTTGATGTCCACTTGGTATTAGCTCTACATTCATATGCTTTATTTTGATACTTCTGACATTTGTGGAAATATCATTCAAATCTTTATGTGCTTGAAATATTGGTCCTATATTCATGTACTTGATATCCTTTCTTGTTGCATTTGTGACAATAACCCATGAATTTCTTCTTAGGGTTTTTGATTTGCATTATCACTCCTATAAAAAATTTTGTATGACCTAACTTGCCATAGTTATGACAAGTAGTCTTCTAGTTCTTACCTTTTTTATTTATTTTTTCACCACTTTTAGATGATTCTCCTTCCTCAGTAATGGTATATCTCATCCCTGTAGTATCATTATTATATTTAGGAGATCTCATCAATTTCTCAAAGTACTTGATGGCTTGATTGAGTTTGTTGAAACTTTCAACAAATTATTTTTCTCTTCTTAGTTCATTCCTCAGTTGTTCATTTTGTAACTTTAGGGTTGTGATCTCAATGTCCTTCCTATTTAATTCATTATTAGCAATCATTAGTTGATTCATTGTGTCTAGTTGCATATTAGTAATCCTTTTTACCTCTAATGTCTTCTCTTCCACTCTATTGGTTAGTGTCTTTTTGTCAATTTCAATCATGACCTTGTCTTCCTCATCTTTCTTTTTATGCTTGGTCACCTCACATAGTAATACTAATTGGACTTCTTGTTCTATCTTAAGACTTATAACCTCTTGAGTTAGGACACTACTCTTTTCCATCATATTTGTAACTAATACATCAAACTCACTTGAGTTTCCACCTATAAATAATTCAGTAGTGTCTTTCTCTTGGTAATGTGTGTCATTCTCCTCAATAGTTGTCTCTTTTATTGTTTTTAATGAGTTCTTCAAATCATCTCTTGCTTCATTCAACTAAGGCAGAGCAAGCTAAATTTCAATCTTTTGGTTCTCAATAGTGTTTCCTAACTTGTAGACTTCCATCTTCAAGATCTTTCCTCAAATCTACAAAGCTTTCCTTTCCAAATACCTAGGCTTTGATACCAATTATTGAAATTAACAATGGGAAAGTAAACTTTTAGGGGGGTGAATCAATCCTTCTAAAATTTAACCATAAAAACATTCACCATACAAAAATATCATAATTTGGATGTAATTAAAATAGCAAGATAAACACATACATCCATAGCATGAAACAAATAACATGACACAAAAAAATTGTTACCTTGAAACCCTCCAATGAGAAGGTAACAATAGGGTGGGGATGACACCAACAAATCTTAACTACTATAGTTTTAAAGTGTATCCAATTAAGGTTACAATTTTTTGATCACAAACTATAATCTATCTTGTGAAAAGTTTTCCATGTTAAGGGCTTACAAAGACTATTAAATCTTACACTATTAAAGAATTTTAACACCTTGCTAAAAGTATGCCTAATTAAAGGATTTCAACTTACAATAAAGTAAGTACCTTGTTAAAATATTTACAAAATCCTACTAGGACTACTTGTTTAAGATATTTCTACTGATTTACCTATTAGAATGTTTTAGACTTGATCCTTCGGTTAGCACTAGTTTGCTAGATATCATATCACCTCTTTCCTGATGTATACTTGATCCTCCTAATTAGATGTATCATTTATGTCCATTTTCTTCTTTCCTCTATTCTTTCTAATTGATTCTACAATTCAATCCTTTGTCAAAAATCCTTAGATACCATGAAAGCTCTATCTATGTATGCAAACTTCTCTATTCACTCATACAATCTTTTAGGTTTTATCCTCCTTAAGAAGACTTAGGTGACTCAGAGTTAGGTAGGAATCAACAATTGTGACTCACCCATTTTTCCACTTAGAACATCTCTTCATCTAATTAGTTTTATGTTACATAATGATGCCTAATATATCTTCATCCTTATCATCTATAATGGTAAAATAATCTTCAAGTTGGCCCAAAAATGGCTTACATAGGAGTTTGTACCATTACACATAACTATGGCCAAAACTATTTACTCGACACTTGAAGCCTCTGATGGTCAGCATCCACTAGATCTTCAATGTTGTAACTTTTGCTCTAAATGACTCGGCATCCACTATTCACTTGTCATGTATTAACTTTCTCATCATTAGAGTGACTTAGCACTAATTG
The DNA here is from genome assembly GCA_028749045.1 of Cupressus sempervirens. Lineage (NCBI taxonomy): Eukaryota > Viridiplantae > Streptophyta > Pinopsida > Cupressales > Cupressaceae > Cupressus > Cupressus sempervirens. The sequence goes on from CM053790.1 coordinate 319,824,297, forward strand.
CTTGCTCGATACATACTGGTGCTTGGCACATACTACATATTATGCTTGGCATGCATTATTTGACAACTTATGCTCAACATACACTACTTTCTTGACATGCACTAAATATTATTAAGTATTGACTTAAGTGTATTTTCACTCATATGTCAAAACCAAAATGAGATCAACATATTTTTCTATTATCATATGTGGAAATAGCTTGAATTATTTCTTCCAATGTTCTAGTAACTTAACCTTCCAATCTTTACCAACAATCAAAGGGATACATGAGTGTTCCATAGTTGTTATTGCCATCTTTTTATCTCCAAGTTTATGATTTTCTTTATTCATATAAGCTAAATTCTTGACAACTACATTAAGAAGATCAATAGTATGCTTGATTTGGGTAGGTTCATTAGGATCCCTTTTGGTAACTTCATATAATCTATTCAATTGAAACTTTTAAGGATTTCACTTCTTTTCAATTTATGTCAGTTTTTCAATTCCTTTAACAAAGAATTCGAACATATTTGAAACATTATTATTCCTTCAAAAACCTCATTATATTTTTCTAAAACAATATTCACATTGAAAGAAAGGACTTCTTCCAATATGTTAAAAGAACAATCATGATGATCAACCTTCTAGACTAACTATGCACTTGCAACTTCCTCTTTGATTATAACATTGGACTAATGAATAACCATAACACTAGAAGTCTCCTTGGAACTCCTTTCACTCAACTCTTCTTCCAATATTTGATCATTCACATGAATCTTATTGACAATATAATTCATATCCATTTCTATTTGTTGTAATTATTTTACCATTTCTTTCATATGTCTGATATGTGCCTGGTTAAACATAGACTCATGAGTGAGTCTTTTAGTAGAAAGTTTTGGGTTTATGTTTTCCATGGTCTGAATTAGGGCCATGCGTGCTTCACCTTTTGAAATATCAAGTCATTTTTTCTTATTTCATTTGAAGGTCACCAAAGTGTCCAATGTCTATTTTTTAGCCATATCTCATTCCTTCTACCTTATCAAGTGAGCCAAACTCTGATACAAAGGTGGAATCCTCGTGATTTCTTACCTAATCAAGTGGAAACAATTCTTTGAGAGTCAAGCCTAGAAGAATAAAGATATCACTATTCTTTACAATTTCTCTACTTCTTTTGTGCATGTAATATTATCCAAATCTAGTTTACTTATTATTTATTGTATTATTGTAGCATGTTGAAATTCATCAACTCCTTTAAGTGTTTTAGCCTTCTTCTCCTCAAAATAATTTATTTGGTATTTAATCCATAAATCTTTAAACTCTTGTGACTAAACAAATTTTTCTTGTTCAATGAAGCACATAGAACTATTCACTTTCTCATCCTCACAGTTAATTAGAACATTAGTCTCTATTGTCATCATATGAAGCATAAATCTCCTTCAAGATTTCATCATTAGGGTCATCATATGAAAAGATAGATAATTGGATTCTACCTATTTCTATGATTGGGATGTGGAGTTACTAAGGCTATGCTCTAAATTTCTATTTTTACTTGTTGGGAAGATCCTATGTTTTCAACGCTCTTTACTTTCTCCTTCTTAGTGTACTCTTGATATAATTCACAATTTTGAATACATGTTTCAATCCTTATCAGCTCTTTTTGCATTTGAATAGAGCTATAGTATGTCTTTTTTTAAGCTTCTCTCTTCAATTATGGAAAAAAATGTGCCACTTTTTTAATCTTTGATAGACTTGAGCCAAATCATCATAATTCTTGATAGCATCATCTTTTAGGCTCAATTGATGAACATATCTTGCTTTAATACTTTTAATATGACTTTCATGGTCATATTGACTACTCTTCTCATTGGTTAACCAATAGCCATTCTTTATATATTCTTTCACTTCTAAAATCATGTTGTATCCAATCACAAAACCATCAAATTTGATAAAATGTGGAAGCATGATACACTTCCTTATAGGTTGGTCTATCTCTCTTTCTACCCACATCATCCTCTAAAGAAACTCTAGAAACCCTAATCTCCCTAGGAAAAATAATGAAAACTTATTGGGATGATGTATGCATCCATATATTCTCATTAGTATATATTTGGGTTTGTAAATCCAATCTCCCAAATTAAATAGTAACCTATATCATACTAGAAATCTTTAGGTCTCAATATATTCTTTATTGCTAGAGGGATTCATTTTATAGGTCACCTATCATTTTGATAATATATTAGACAAATACATTTATAAATAATATAAAATTACCATCTTTGGCATGTACATCCCTGAAAGGGCACCACATTTGAATGGACATGAGGTTTCCATCATTATCTATAGTCACTAGCTTCATAGAATCCCTAAATTGGTCAACATTATAATGCAATATCAAATGACACAATAAAGAATAGTTTTTGAAGGACTTTGAAGTCTTCCATTTGATCTATTGGTTAAGTAGAATCTTCTCAATCTCACTAGTGAAGTCAAATTCCAAGTATGTGTGTAGATTCTAGATCATCATGCAAAAAAACATATAGTCCAAAGGGATCTTCTACTTTTCATCTTATCAAAAAATTTGAAGCTATTTTAGCATTAATGTTGATGATACTACTTTAGGGGAGTATCCTAAGAATTAGAGAGTATTGATATGTTGCATTCATGACTGTGTTTGTCATTGATGTCAAGATAACATGGTTTTTGAAAAGACTAATTGAGTAGTAGATGGAGATCTTAATGGTATGAACAATGTTTTGATTTCCTGGTGAGGCATAACTATAGACATGTTCTACACTATGTCCTGATGATGTGGTCAAGTGCATAGAGTCTAAGTCAAAGATGTATGGAAGTTGTACCTACATTATGAAGAGAAATTCAGAGATAGAGCATTAAAAAAGTTTCTCTTGATGTTTGTTTGATATCTTCCATCTGAGATGTGCAGTTAGGCAATGATAGGGGATAGTTTATTGGTGATGTTAACAAGTGTGCAAGCCCTAGTATTGCACATGTGATGTTTTGTATAGACTGTGAGCCAATAGTGCTATTATAATTATAATTAATTAATTATCTTCTTATAATTAATTGGGAAAGCCTCAAGGCTAACTCAAGGAATTATTTTGAAGATATGATATATAAAGGAAAGATATTTTCCTTGATAGTAAAGTACCCATTGAATGCAAAGTGTAAAAATGAGTAAAGTGTTTGAGGAATGTGTGTAAGTGATCCAAGGGATTATTGGATGTGAGTTTTGTGATCTAGTTACAAGATCTAAATGAATAGAGGTTTGGTTGATAGGATAGAAGAAGAGGAAGGAAGTGAATTTCATTTTTATTATTCTTCAAGGAATAATATAGAGATTATTTGGACAGTGGGTTCATTAGTCTTGGCTTTGAATTTGTTTGGGTAGAGGGTCTAGTTGCCTTCCATAACTCCTAATAGGGTTGGAATCTCCTAATAGGGATTCAAAGTCTCCTAACAAGGACTAATATGCACTAAATGTATTCCTAGACTCTTAATAGGGCCCATCCTCTAACAAAGAATATTTACATTAGTAGATCATCTTGTGGGTACCATCCCCGCTTGGGTTTTCCCTCTAATCAAAGGTTTCCCTAGTTAACATATTTGGTGTTATTGTGTATGAGTATCTTGTTGTGGTTTTTTGATTTTAATGCTCATATGGCTAAAGTTTAATAAGATCAATAATTATGGTATTAGTTGGTTAATTAATTCCCCCCCACCCTCTTAGTTATATTGCTAGACTATATATTCTAACAATTGGTATTAGAGCATCAGGTCCTTGAAGGATAAGCTTAACAGATTTGGGAGATCGATGTTGAATCTTTTTAGAAAGGATATTCCTAGATTTGATGGGTTCAACTATGAGAGTTTGAAGGAAAATATGAAGACCCATCTATTTTGCATGGGTCTAGGTTATTGGATCTTGACAAAAAGTGGGAAGATGATTATGAAAGAAAGTAATCTTTAACAATGCACAATAGTGATAGATTTGTTCATGTGCAATATGAGAGCTAGAGAATCTCTACTATCAACTCTTCTAGAGAATGAATACAGTGAAGTAAAGTCACTTCAAACATCTCATGAAATTTTCAAAGCATTACAAAATACTTTTGAAAGTGATACACATGCAAAAAGAATGAGATTATAGAATTGGATATGTGAATTTCAAGATGCTAAGATGATGGAGGATGGACCTGTAAGAAGCTACATTGGTGCAATATCAAAAATTGTTGCAGTAGTTTAGTCTCTTGGTGGAACCAAGGAAGAAGATGAAGTAATATGGAATATCTTGAAAAGTTTGATACCACGATTCAAGAAGTAGACCAAATGATTTAGCTAGTAATTCCCTTCACTAAAGATTTCATAAAGGAAGTGTTGCTTGGAATATTAGAATTTGTAGAAGTAGATCTGAGATAATCTAGAGATCTAGCTAGATTTGAAATAGCTTTAAGTTCTTTGAACATTCAACCAAATTTGATAAGGAGTGCAATCATACATAGAGATTTTGTTGGTAGCAATAGCTTTGATGAAGACAAGAATATTGACAAAGGTATATCCTTTCTTTTGAAGAGAGAAAAAAATGATAAGAAAATCTTTAAATATTGGACCTGTGATGAATTTGGTCATTATGCATCTAAATTTCTTAAAAGAGAGAAAATGTATAAGGGAAATTTTAAGCCTAGAAGAGATATAAACTTTTTGTATGCAAATGAAAATGAAGAAACTAATGAGAGAGATCAAATTGAAATTGACAATGAATTAGGATTTGTGGCTATCATGGAAGATGATCTTGATAGAGAAATTAGAGAAGAAAGAGCTCTAGTTTCCCAATTAGAGAAGAAATCTGATTGGATAATTAAATGGTTGTTCACATCACATGATTGGTGATATGAATAAGTTTGTTAAGTTCATGAATCATGATGGAGGTATTGTTAGAGTTGGTAACAATGTACCCTATCATATAACAAAAATGGGATCCTTTACTCTTGATGGTAAAACTAACACTAGTAATGTTTATTTTGGTGATGGATTAAAGTGTAACTTTTTGAGTGTTGGATAGTTGGTGGAAAAATGTTATCAATTGCAATTTACTGAGAAGACTTGCATTATCAAAGAAAAATATGGTAAGTTGATTGGAATAGGCACAAGATCTAGAGGTAATGTATTTCAGTTGAATCCCATTGCACTGACATGTTCGATAGCTAAAGTGGACAAGAATTGGTTGTGGCATAGAATATTTTGTCACATAAACTTTGATAATATTGTGAAGGTTAGTAGCAAATTTTTAGTCAAAGACTTTCTTAAGATTACAAATCCTACTAATGTTGTGTGTAAAGAAAGTCTTTTGGCTAAATAGAAGAAAGTATCATTTCTTAGAAAGAAGTTCACTACCATAGAGAAGCTAGAGATTTTTCACACATATTTGAGTGGTCCTTCAAGAACAAGAGGATTATATGGTGAAAGGTTGTTTATTATTTTTGTTGATGATTTCACTAGAATAGTGTCGGTAGCATTTCTTAAAAAAAAATCTAAAACTTTTGACAAGTCTAAGATATTTAAGAATAGATTTGAGAATGAATCTGTTGTTAAGATAAGATGTTTGAGACTAGATAGAGGAGGAGAATTCATCTCTAAAGAGTTTAGAAATTTTTGTAAAGAGAATGGAATCAAAAGAAAACTATCCTCACCTAGAACATATGAGTAGAATGAGAGTGTTAAAAGAAGAAATAAGTCAATAGCAGAAGTAGGAATAGTGATGTTGTTTGAGAATGATGTTTGTAAGACATTTTGGAGAGATGCAATCAATACAATAGTATACACTTTGAACATAGTACAAATAAAAAAAAGGTATGAACAAGACACCTTATGAACTATGGTTTGGTCATTCACCACTAGTTAAGTATTTCAAAATATCTAGGAGAAAATGTTACATTAAGAGAGATGATGACATTGGTAAGTTTGATCCAAGAAGTGATGAAGGTATGTTTCTTGGATATTCATTGAAAAGAAAGGCATACAGATGTTTTAACTATAGAACTAAGACAATGGTTAATTGTGTAAATGTAAGGATGATGAAAAGTTTGGAACTAAGGAAAATAAGATAGATTATAATTTAGATGAAGAAGAATAAAATTATGGAATTGTTACACAAAATGTAGAAGTTTTATTTGAGACTAACAATAATTTGTAGAGTGATGTGTTGACTATTGAGAAAAGGGGAGAGCAAATATTTGAACCTAGAGATGAGATAAGAGTTTAGATGTCAACTACTACCCCTAATAGGAAATTTACAATGAATCAACCTCTTGAGTAGATAATAGGAAGCAAAGACAAAGGTGTGATGACAAGAAATATAGTAAATGAAGAGTTGTGTTTGATATCTCAAGTTTAACCTAGAAGCATAGATGAATCATGTAAAGATGATCATTGGATTCAAGCAATGAAGGAATAATTAGATTAGATTGTGAAGAATGATACATGGGAGTTAGTTCCTAGACCTAAAGGCAAGAATGTGATAGGAACCAAATGGGAATTTAGAAATAAGATGAATAAAAAAGGTGAAGTTGTGAGGAACAAGGGTAGTCTTATATGAAAGGGATACTCATAGCAAGAAGGCATAAACTATGAGGAGACATATGCACCTATAGCTAGAATGGAAGTAGTAAGGATGTTCTTGGCTTATGCAAAAAGTAAGAAGTTCAAGGTTTATCAGATGGATGTTAAGTCAGCCTTCCTAAATGGAGAACTTGAAGAAGAAGTATATGTTGAGTAGCCTAAAGGTTTTCCTTTATCAGAAGATAAAGAAAAATGGTATGTATACTAAATAAATCTCTATATGGTCTTAAGCAATAACCTAGAACATAATATTTAAGGTTGGACAATTATTTTGTAAAGCTTGGATTTGCTAAAGGTATGTCATATAGTAACTTATATTTGAAAGAAGTTGAGAATGGTTTGTGATAATATTAATATTTTTTGATGAAATCATTTTGGAGGTAATATGAATCAAGTGATAGGTTTTCTAAAAAAATTAAGAATGAGTTTGAAATGAGTATGATAGGAGAAATGAAATTTTTCCTAGGATTGTAGATTGTGTAGAACAATGATGGTATTTTCATTTCACAAGTTAAGTACCTAAAAGACTTGTGGAAAAGGTTTGATTTAGAAAGTTGTAAACCTATTGCTACACCTATGATAACTGGTCACAAGTTATCTAGCAAAGATGAGACACCTTTAGTACAATAGAAGAAGTACATTTCTATGATTGGAAGTTTGCAGTATCTGACTCATACCAGACCAAATATATAAAATGTAGTTGAGATTGTAGCTAGATTTCAAGTTGATCTTAAGGAGTATCATTTTGCAATAGTAAAGAGAATATTTAGATTTTTGAAAGGAATATCTAACTAAGGAATTTTGCATGATAGATTGAATGATTATACTCTATATGCATATACTGATGTGGATTGGGTAGGCAATATGAATGACAAAAAAAGCACTAGTGGTGGAGCATTTTTTCTTGGAGGAAGATAGATTTCTTGGCTAAGCAAGAAGGAATATTTCATTTCTCAAAGTACAATGAAGGAAGAGTATGTTACAGTAGCAAATAACTATAATAAAGTTATGTGGATGAAGCAGATGTTGAAGAATATCAAAATCTAGTTTCAAGAACCTATTATCATTTACTATGATAACACAAATACAGTGAGTATGTCTAAGAATCTTGCATTATATTTTAAGACTAAGAATATATGTCTATTAAGTATCATGTGTTAAGAGAGAGAGTAGAAAAAAAGGAGATTGGATTGGAGTATGCAATACTGAAGATTAGATTGCATATTTCTTTATGAAACCTTTACTTAAAGATACATTTGAGTACTTGAGAGGTATGCTTGGATTTATTCCCCTACCTACTTCTGAGTAGATGATTTAGAGAGTGCATTAGTCCAATGGTATAAAGCACTATTGTTAGACTAGACTGAATATTGATGCTTCCCATATGGGGGAGTATCTATGATGAGTAGAGTTATTGAGGACTCTTGGTATTTGGTTTTAAATAATTTCTCTGGACACTCTAGCTGGTTGAAGATTTGGAGTTGAATATTATCAATTGGTATGTAATAATTGGTATATTGTAACATTAAGGCCTCTAACATTGATGTCAGTAGGGGAGAGAATATGCATGAAAAAACATCTCTAAGAAATAGGGGAGAAGAATTGTATGAATAAGGAAGAGAAAACTCTTTATAGAGATTTAGATTGATTCATGTAAGAAAGCAAAAATATGCACTTGATATATTGTGAATTGTTTAGTGTAAAGGAAAAAATTATTTTTTAAGAAGTAGGAGTATGCACCTATTGTATTGAGACCTTTTAGCATGTGGACAACTGATGCTAGTCAACAAAAACAACAAAATACTATTTGGTATTCTTGGAACTTAGATAATTTTTCCTTTATTTTTCTATCAATACCAAAGGGGTAGATTGTTAGCATGAATGTTCATGATACTACTTTGGGGGAGTATCCTAAGCATTGGAGAGTATTGATATGCTACATTCATGGCTATGTTTGTCATTGATGTCAAAATAGTATGGTTTTTATAAAGACTGGTTGAGTAGCAGACAAAGATCTTAATGGTACAAATAATGTTTTGATTTTTTGATGGTGTACAATTATGGGCATGTTCTATACTATGTCTTTATGATGTGGTTAAGTGCACAAATTCTAAGTCAAAGACATTTGGAAGTTTTACCTGAGTTACAAAGAGAAGTTCAAAGAAAGAGTATTAAGAAAGTAGTTCTTGATTCTTGTTCGATATCTTTCATCTAAGATGTAATGAGAAGATGTGCAGTCAGGTAGTGATAAAGGACATTCTATTGGTGACCTTAGTAAGTGTGCAAGCCCTAGTATCTCACATATGATGTTTTGTATAGATGGTGATCTGATAGTGCTATTTTAATTGTAATTAATTATCTTATTATAAATATTTGAAAACATCTCAAGGAGTTACTTTGAAGATATGGTATAGAGAAAAGATGTTTTACTTTTTAGTAAAGTATCCATTGAAGTACAAAGCAAAAAAATGAGAAAATTCATTAAGCAATGTGTGTAGGCAATCTAAGGGATTATTGGATGCAATTTTTATGATCTAGTTACAAGACTTGAAGGTGTAGAGGTCTAGTTGATAGGATAGAAGAAGAGGAAGGAAGTACATTTCATTTCTATTACTCTACAAGGAATAATATAATAGTGGGTTCATTGGTCATTCCTTTGAAGCTATTTGGGCAGTGGGTCTAGCTATCTTCCATAACTCCTAACAACATTGGCACAACTCCTAATAGGGTTGTAATCTCCTATATGGGATTCAAAGTCTCCTAATAGGGATTGATATGTAGTAAATGTATTCATAGACTCTTGATAGGTTCCATCCTCTAAAAATAAATATTTATATTAATACAACATCTTGTGGGTACCATCCCCACTAGGGTTTTCCCTCTGATCAAGGGTTCCGCTAGTTAACATATCTGGTGTTATTGTGTATGAATAACTTGTTGTGCTTTCTAATTATATTGCGAATATGGTTAAATTTTAATAAGGTTCATAATTGTGATATTAGTTGGATAACTGATTCACACCCCTCCTGCTCAGTTATATTTATTGACTATATATTCTAATAGTATTAAAGGTGTTCTTGAAAAAGTTCATGAAGGAATGTATAGGATGAGGTTCCATATTATCCACATACATTAGTTTTTTATTATGACCTCTACACATAAAATGCTTAATTTTCCCGAATTTCCCAAACTTCATAATCTTCTTATATTCATTCTTAAAATCTTCCCTGTCTATCTAGGTGAGGGATAAAGTGTTTAATCCAAAGCATTTCTCAACACATGATTTAGTGATAACTAGAAGAGGCTTTACATATAGTTTTGTTATAGTTCTAGTGGAGGGCTCATAGTTCTTAGCTAACACATTTATCAATTCAACATCTAAAAATACATTGGGAAGTGTCACCTATAATACCCCAAATTTGGCTCATTGCCATGATATCGATTCTAGTCTATCTAAATCAATTCTAAAGTCCTATTTCACTAGGCAAATTCTTATTCTGAGTTTCGCTACTTGACTTAATTGTCAAATGCTTAAAACCCTAATCTGCATTAATCAGACTCTTTATTTAATTCCTATAGTATTGACTCATATTAGTCACATTAAACCTATTGATTAAGATTTAATTTAATTATTAAGTATTTATACTTTAATTAAATTAAATCATCACTTAGGGCTAATGTACTATGGAATTAAATTTATTTAATTTCATTAATATGCCTATTTTAATTAATTACACAAAATTATTTAATTAAATAGAAAAGCTATTTCTAATTAATTAAGCAAAGTTATTTAATTAAATAGGAAGCTATTCCTAATTAATTAAATGAAGTTATTTAATTAAATAAGAAAAGTGTCTCTAATTAATTAAATAAAATTATTTAATTAAATGGAAAAGATATTTATGAGAGCATATCTCATTTTATTAAATTAAATATTCTTTCTAATTCTTCTCTTCAGTTCAAAAAATGGAAATTCTCAGTTCACTACTGATCAAATTAGAGGTGACCTAGATCACTTGCTTTCACACTAAAATCTATCTGAGTTGACTGACTCTTACACTCAGATTTGAGTTAGTTAACTCCCTTTAATTTGGGAATCTTCCACCTTAACTGAACCTCATCTTCAATCCTGACCATTGATTGAAATCAATCTCAACCATTGATGGATTCTAGGAAAATCTCTTTAAGAGATCCTCATTTCTTCATTTTGAGAGGATGAATTGAATTGCTATCGAAGTGCTATTGAAATTCATACTCACATTTGCTCACATTGTCTCATATTTTGCATATATTTGCATCCTTAGTTTAATTTCATTTAGTATAATATGCATATGATTAATCTAGTTTCCTTCACTTGTTCTTAGATTAAATGAATATCTCATTCTAGATTAATATACATACTCATCTAAACTAATTGCATTCTCAAATCCTTCATTCTTAGAAGATCTGGTTGCTTACACCTCAAATCTAAGGATATTAACAGGGAAAATCCCTTTAGATAGAAGGCAATGGGCTGGCTTGCAAGGCAAATCTTGGGTGAACAATCTCATGTTCCTTCCAGGATGAATCCGTATACAATGATTGTGTTGAAGTGTCTATGTTAATAGAGGCCACATATTCATGCATACATCACCTACCCTAGGTCATGCCTCCATGCATTATTTTTGGGTTCTTTTTCTATACTATTAGAAAAGTTGTACCAAAAAAGAGAATGACCATGTAGAGGAAATATGGCTTCACCAAACTCCTTGAATTCATCTTGAAAGATAGACATGTGGCCACTAGAGGAAGACCCAGGAAAAAATTCTAATAGAATTTTCTAAATTAACCTCTCTACTGGATCCTCTTTATGTTGTTATACTACTAATATCCTTTTTCATGGGCATTTTGGAAAATTTAGAGCTTGAAAGGAAAGAACTCTTAAAACATATTGATTTGGAAGTTGAACCTTTGTAGAAGTGAATTCTAACACTATTACTTTCTTCTTTGCTCCACCCTTTTATTTCAAGAAAAGGAACTCATCATTAGTGATTTATTAGGTTCAAAAACATTCCTCATTTAATGTTTATTACTTTCCTCGCATTTCAAAATTTATGCCTCAATCCATATATCACATAGTTGAGTACTCAAGTGAAGAAATTAATAATTCAATCTCATCATATATTTTCTTATTAATTCTTCTTTTACAAACTTACATTTGTATCCCTTCTTAAAACTGTAAAAATTTGGAACTTTGGGCTCATGTTTTATATGTATCTCCAAAATCATGAAATCAAGTTTCTCTTCCTTCCATTGTTCCAAATTTGTGAATTTGGAAAGTGGGTTTTGATGGCTAATCAATTTCACAAAATTAGACCTTATTACTTGCTTACTTCCTTTTTACTAAAATTAGTGCAAATTTGGTTTTTTTTTTTAAGGAAAACTTAAGGAAATTTTAGCATGTTTCATCACCCTCTATCTAACATAATATGCTCTTTATCTCATCTATCAATAAATTTATCAAACTTATGACAATCTAATTCATAGCTTGATGGACAAGTATTTGGGCATTCTACCTAGACTCCTAAGGGTTAATCCTCATTTTGGGGATGATCCTACAACTCATAATAGGCCTTTTCATCTCTTTTGTGGACCACTACCTAAATATTCTACCTAGACTCTAGAGATTAAGCATTATTCTAGAGATGATCCTAACTCTCTTTTAGTCATCCTTAAATGGACAGGTATCTAGGCATTCTAACTTAGATTCATAAGGATTCATCCTTGTTCTAGGGAAAATCTTATAAAATGTGATTGATCGTGTCATACTTCAATGGATAGGTATCTGAGTCTCCTACTTAGAATCTTAAGGATTAAGCCTCATTCTAGGGACAATCCTATTATTGATGGCTGGCGCTTGTTGTCATCTTTTAAAGGATAGGTATCTGGGCATTCTAACCCAAACTCTTGAGCATCAAGCCTTATTTTGTGGATAATTCTATGAATCATGACAATATTTTTTTCTCTTAGACAATATCTTGTTTTTCTATCTAGACTCTGGAGGGTTAAGCTTCATTCTAGAGATAATCCTAAAAAATCATTAATTGGTCTTTGTAATCTCAATTATTGTTCTATGCTTCACATTAGAATATTCTTTGAATCATTATGTTTCTCACACATCAATTCAAATAGGGGCAAATTTAATACCTCAAAATTGGTACCTTTCCATTATAAACCAATTTTGCCACTTTAGTTTCACAACATTGATTTCTTGATCAACAAAGTCCTATTGTACTAGGATTTTCTAACTAATTGTCACTATTTGATCTTAGTATCAAATTGCAAATAAATCCTATAATTGTAATAATTTCATATCTTATTTAATTCACAAACATAAACTTAAATTGGAAAAATAAACCCTCCAATTGAATTAATTTAATTATAATTCCTAGTACTTTAATTAAATAAATTTATCGTCTTTAGTTAATACACATGGTAGTAGGAATTGAATATATTTGTTTTATTAAATACCTTCATCCTAATTATTGAATTTAATTATTTAATTAATCAAAACATTTAGTTATGAGGTCACATTTAATTAAAGAAACTAAATATTATCTTCAAATATTCTCTTTAGTTCTAAATTTGAAATTGTTAGTTAACTTTGAATTAGAAAAGGAAACAAACTAGTTAACTCCTCCTCCTCTCCAAAAGTAATCATTTAATTCCTTAAATCATGGAAACTCTCCAAACTCTTGTCTAATATGAACTGTTTATTTGCTTCAATCTCAACTCTCAACTGGTTCTAGGATTCTATAAAAGAGGCCTTATGTCTCTTATTTTGGAGGATGCAATGATGAGTAACAAAGCTCTATCTTTATGAGTACTCAAACATTATTTCATTCCATTACCTCATTTCTATAATTTTCTTTTAGATCTTTCATACTCATTTCTTAGATTACAATGCATACATCTTAGTGTAATCTTTTCTTATTGTTCTTAGATCAATTTACATAATCATCTAAATTAATTCATCTATTTTTCATATAAAATCATAAAAATATAGTATAATCTTGCATACATGTTATATTAATCTCATATTTATTCTAGATTAAATGGTTCATTCTAGTTGGTTTGGTTACTGAACTCTCAATTCTGATAGTGCATAGTAAAACCTTGTCTAGATAGAAGGCCATAGATTGCCTTGTACATATATTTAGGATGAATACTCTAATGTTCATTCCTGAATGTACTTGAAAAATAAGTATCATGTTGATGTTTAGTTAAATTAGGGGTCCATATTTAGCATATACAATAATATACCTAAGATTGAGAATGCTTTTAAGATATCAATAACCATTAGAAGCTTAAGAAAGAGAAGAGGAGCAAGGATGAGAGTGGTTTAGATTCAAATTTAGAAGACAAAGAGATGAATGAGATTTAAGAATTTATAGAAAGGAGGCTATCAAGAGTTAAAGAGTCAAAGGTAAAATTTCTATGATATATTTTAAATGTTATAAATCTAGTCACACTAGTACAATTGATACCAAATTCCAATGATAGTTTTGTTGCAATTATTGTGTTGCAACCTATCAACAACAATGTGTTGTGAAGCCATAATTGTGAGAGAAGTGTCATCAAAATTTGGTACCAAATATACTAGTGTCATATTATTTCTAGATGTCCTAACAAGAACATGAGTGAAAAGAAGGAGATTAGATACTAAAGGAATAAAGACTAGAAGGAAAAAGGAAAGAAGTCATGTTATGTTGATCAAGAGGAACACACCAAGTTAGATTATAATTATGGGAATGAAACCAAGGAAGTGGTACATATTGTTATCAAATAAGACTTAGATAGTGAAAGGTATGGAGAAGGAAAATCCATTATTTTACATGTTAGTAAAAATGATGCATGGATTATTGATAGTGGATGTTCACATCACATAATTAGTGAAATTAATGAATTTGATAAGCTAGAAGAATATAATGGATGAGTTTTTAAACTTAAAAATGTTTTTCCATGTATGATGAAAAGTAGAGATTCATTGATGTTGAATGATAAAATTACATGTGATGATGCTTGCTAGCTTCAATGACTAAAGTACAATTTGTTGAGTGTTGCACAACTAAATAATATAGGTCATAGGTTGGAGTTTTAGAATAGAAAGATGAAGATCTATGATGCTAATTAAGTTGACTTGATTGGTACTAGACAAAAAATAAGAGGGTAATTTATTTTACCTAGATCCTACTATCAATAAATGCAAACAACTAAATAATATAGGTCATAGGTTGGAGTTTTAGAATAGAAAGATGAAGATCTATGATGATAATTAAGTTGACTTGATTGGTACTAGACAAAAAATAAGAGGGTAGTTTATTTTACCTAGATCCTACTATCAATAAATGCCTATTTTATATAATTGAAGATATATGGTTATGCAATAAGAGACTGTTCCATGTAAACTTTGAGAATATGGTCAAAGTGAGTAGAAAGAAGAAAGTTAGAAGCTTACTAAACCTACATAAACCTAATAATGCTATGTGAAATTAGTGCCAACTTAGTAAGATAAATAAGTATAGTTTTTCAAGTAAGACATATCAAGTTAAGGATATTCTAGAATTGGTACATACTAATTTGTGTGGTTCAATGATAGTTTAGAGCTATTATGGAGATAAATATTTCATTTTATTTTTTATTGATGATGATTATAGAATGTTGGAAGTTATGTTTCTCAATATGTAATATAATTCTTTTCAAATGTTTAAGTAGTATAAATATAGAGTTGAAAAAGAAACTAGTAAACAACTAAAATGTTTGAGATCTAATAGAGATAGTGATTTATGTCTAATTGATTCACTAACTATTGTGTTGAGCATGGAATCAAGAGATGGTTATCTACACCAAGAACACCATAATAGAATAGGATTGCTAAGAGAAGGAATAAATCATTTGAGTTTTCTAGAACAATATTGATTGAAAAGGGAGTTGCACAGATGTTATGGAGAGAATCTATAAGAACTACTATTTACAATCTCAACCAAGTCTAGTTGAAAAAATAGAGAAATAATACATCATATGAACTTTGGTATGGTCAAATGTTAAATGTAATTTATTTCAAGATATTTTAAAGTAGCTTTTACATTCACCAAGATGAAAGGAGTAGGAAGTTTGATTCAAAAGGTGATAAAGTCCTAGGTTATTCTACTGTGATAGGGGCTTACAAGTGTTTAAATAAAGTGATTGAAATTGCACACATTATAATTGATGAGTTTGAAGATAAGGATAATGAGTAGAGAAAGAAGGAACCTAAGGATTAAAAAAATTTGTGTATGTTTATGATGATACACATACTACTATACCTAAGCACCAAGTATGTCATTACAATGGTACACTAAGAAAAAACAAAGAGATATCGAAAAACAACCTGCATTACTTGAGCCATAGATAGAATAACTCAAGTTTTATGTTGAGGTCCAATTGAGTGAAGATGATGTTGGAGATCATAGATTTGATCCTATCTTAGAAAATAATGTGAGAAGGAACCATTTAGAAGATCAAAGCAGTGTAGAGAAGAGTGTTATAATTATGGAAACAAGTAAGTTGAAGGGAAATACATGTTTTATTACTAAATTTGAGCCTAGAACTATGAAAGATGCACATGATAATGATGACTAGATAAACTCATGAATGGGGAGACATGTCAATTTTAAAAGATAAATACATGGACACTAGTACCAAGACCTAAAGGGAAAAAAATAGTGATAGGAACAAAGTAGATATTTAAGAGTAAATTGAATAAGAAAGGAGAGGTTGTGATAAAGAAGGAAAGACTTGTTTCTAAAGCTTATGCCCAAGGAGAAGGATTAAATATGGAAAGATCTTGGAACTTGTAGCTATATTAGATGGAATTAAAAAATAGTTGGCTTGTGCAATTTACAAAAGATTAAAAGTCTATCAAATGGATATCAAGTCTTCATTTCTAAATGAAATTTTGGATGTAGAAGCCTACATTTAATAACCTAAAGGATTTGTGGAGCCAAAGTAGAAGCACCTTGTATGTGAATTGAACAATGTGCTATATTGACTGAAGTAATTGCCAAGAGCATGATATGAAAGATTGCATTGATATTTAATCATATTGTATTTGTTAGAACAAGTGATAACAATAGTGTATACTTGAAAAGTGAAGCTAAAAATAAGGTCTTGATTCCCGAAATATTTGTTGATGATATAATATTTGGTGGTAATTGTTGATATGTGGTTATTTTCAAGTGAAGAACCTATAATGGAACAATCATTATTTTTTCAATGATGTCAAATTGCTACATGCTAGTGAGATAATTTCTTTTTGATCTAAAAAATATCATTTAGTTGATTGATGAAGAGGATTTGAAAAGAGGAGATAAAAATAGCACCTAAAGAAAAATTGAGTTATTTGGTATGTAAAAGAAGCACCAAAACCAAATAAAACTTTAAAAATATAATGCATTTATTATCTATTTAAAATTTTAAATGAAAGATTACTCAAGTTAAGACTGGAAGAAAACCAAGTATCAAAAGTGTTTATCGATCATTGTCAAGAAGTCTATGCAAGCTAAGCAAAAATTAGTGGAAGCCAAATGAAAAAAAAGAGGTGTCCAGAATAGGTGAAAAATAGTGCAAGTCAAGTGATTGTTAGTATATGTTGAGTAAATTTTAGGTAACGTCGAGCATTAGTAAACTTTAGTGTTTGTTGAGTAAACTAGTATTAGCTAAGTGAAAGGATAGTATAGGAGGTGAGTGACAAAAAATTGATGTTGAGTTCTAGTAAATATGTTAAATCAAAGATTTGAAAAATCTAAGCCAACTATTTTTTTTCTTGAATTGTGTGAAGTGTGTGGAAGATAACTATGATGAGCTAGTGGCACAAAACTCAAGGTAAACTATTTTAAGAAAAATTCAAGGAATATTGAAGAAAAAAGTTTCTAGAGGAACCAAATGGAAAAGTGGGTAGATTGATTACATCCTACCTAATCCTATCTAACCCTAAACTGGACAATTGTGGTTAAGCATCAAAAGATCTAAATTCTCTATTTATAGAGAGAGTTGGTCAAAAGAAAAGGTTTTCATGTGCAAGAACCTAAGGAAGACAAGGAGTCTAGGGTATTGTTTCATTTAGTGGCTAAATAGAAGTGACTACATTGGGTATGCAAAGCAAGAAGGCTCAAGAATATGAATTTTTTGTAGGGTGAACAAGCTATCAAAGTTGAAGAGTGTGAAAGCCAAGTAGAATGAAGGACTAAATGGAGATCTATAATGTACAAGTGAGTTGTAATATTTTATCAAATCAAGCCTTACTATTACTTTCTAAGCATTATATTAGTCTAGGGTAAATCCTTTGAGTTAAGGTTGATCTAACAGTCATTTGTAAATCATTTAATTGGGTGTCATTCTAATGGAATAGTCTAGATTTCTCTAACAAGGCTCACTCCTAACAGGGTGCATGAAATCTTTAACTAGGTCACATTTAATAGTATATATTGTTGACTCACCTCAAAATAGGTATATCATAGTCATGCTTTAGGCCTTGCTTAGGAATAATATATTTAAACTGAGGACTATTTCTCCCACTATGAGGTGCATTTAATCTTATCAACCTAGGGATGTATACTTGAAATGGCTGGCGCAATATGTGCACTAGGTATCTTAATGAGTCACTGAGCTTATGCTACAAGAAAGTAAAAATGTAAGGAAAAGAACTTACACTATTTCTATAGGAAACTAAAACACTTAGCTCTATGAATACTAGAAATACAATGAAAAGATAACAAATATTCCAACTTGGCTCATCCACTAAAACTATTCTCACATATGTTGTAGGAACATTCACAAAGTGTGATGCTACAGGAAGGAACTCAGAACTTCTAACTAAGAAGCTAAGAATGCTTGGAAATAAATATATTATATCCTAATCTAATCCACCTTCCAAGTGGTCCCCCTTGGTCAGCTTCTCTAAACTACTAACACAAGATAGAAGCCAAAACTATTTCATTAGATTTTAGAAATTCATTATATAACACAGAACTATAAAAATACAACTGTAAAAGTTAATAGTCTATTATCTTAAACTATTTCTTCTAACTAGTTTTAAAACTTCACATATTTGGGTCAATTCCTATATATATAGGAAATCAACATTTATTCTATAACAAAAAAGTAAATGACCTAGCTTAAAATCCACAAGAGAGAAAATAGGAAGATAACAACTGTAGGTGAGAAGAAGGAATAATGGCTTAAAGCAATAATAATAAAGTCTGAACATCTACTCACCATAGAGTAAATGTAGAGAAGGTAATAAGTCTTCATAATTCCTCTTTACTAACTGCCATGTCTTCTGGAAACATTACAACTTCCTCCACCATGGTTTCTCCTTGGCATTCTCTTCTCCTTAAATGTTGTTGATGCTTAGCTTTTGAATTCCTCCAATCATCTTTTAGTTTTCATTGAAAAGTTAGTTATAACACAGTACATTTTTGCAATTAAACATTTATCAAATTAAATTCAAATATAAGAACACAAATTCTGATAACTATATGAAATACTACATACTATGTATAATATTAGCAAAAGATGGCATAGTTTCTACCCCATAGGTTTATCATAGGTTCGGTAAATATAGGTCCACAAATGTTTTAACAAAGATAAATGGAGTATCAAAAAATTATCTTAAACATCATAAAATAAAGGCAAATTTTGGTCTCATCATCCACCCCCTACCAAACCAATGCTTGTTCTCAAGCATTTCATTTCCTTGTTAGTGACTTGAACTCTCCAATTTTTGTTCTTCCCTTTCTGTGCTCTTAAAAGTGTAGTAAAATCCTCTAGTTCTCTCCCACACTTCTCTCCTATGATCTTCCTACAATTTGTGAAGTCTTTCAACATTAATGTCATACAAGGGCCATAGGAACATTGGAGGCTACATTGTTAAGGGACACTACAACTCCGATCTGGGCTACTTCCCTAATTCTAAATATTTTGGAACTTTGTGAAGTGTTGCTTCCAAGTTAATAGGGTTGTGTGGTTCTAACTTCTTAAGATATTTAGGTAGTCTAGCCCATCTACTCCTAGCACTGGTCATGGCTCTCTAAAATGAAAAATAGGGAAAATTTTCATATTTAGCATCAACCTTAGTTCTGGTAGCAAATATCTTCTCCCTCACTTATGGATTCTTCTTTCCATAGGTCAATGTGAACCAATCCCTAATAATTTCATCTAGCTTGCTACTTTTTTCTCTTAAAGGTAAAGGTTTTTTCCTTTCCTCATCCCTGTAGTTATTCAACTACCTGTCATAATTCGCTTCATTAGACATCTATGACATGAGGGCTTTTAGGTGTACATCTCCTATGTAAAGCAAGGGATTCCATTTAGTCTCCGAAGGAATAACAAAATTATGAACATATAATTCACACAATAAGTTTTGCTTCTATGGTGGTAGAGTCTGATATAGTCTATAAAATTCATGTGCTACTTTAAACTCTACATTCACATTATTGAGGGTTAACATTAATTGAAACAAAAGAAATTGCTCTTTCAAGTAGAGAGTATAAACTCTAGGTGGTGGCCTACAAGCAAGGGCTTGGTTAGCTAGCTTAAGAGCATGGTTCATGCATTATTTTTTGCTTTCTAGCTGTTCCTTTAATTCTACAATTTCCTCATTTTGAGATACTATAATCTTATTCTTTTTTTTCTTTTCTTCTTTCTACAATGCCTTAGTAAACAAATAGTGTCCATACAATTGAAAGAGGAGTTTCTACAGGGTGATAGCACTATTGTCTTCTTCATGATCCCTTTTCCTCTTTCTTTATCCTTTCCATAGATGTTTTGATAAACCAATGATCCATGTTGATCTATGTGTAACTAAGGTAGTGTTTGGATCAACATATTCAGGAACTATCTCATCCCTATAGCTAGAAGTGCTTGGTAAGTCTACTTGGGTATAATCTAGATTTTCTTTAATTTCTTCCCTACACTCTTCAGTAAGATTATCAAGAGTGCTTGTAATATCAAGATGAAGAGGAGAATGATCAAAAATAAGTTGCATAGGGGATTCCCTAGTGGATGTTTCCCTAGTGGATGTTTTAGATAGAATAGGATCCTTAGAAACTTGCCCTCTCATTCTAGGGCTTCTCCTTATAGGGGTTTCTTCCTATGTTACATCCTTTAGCCTAATTTTCCCCTTGGGTGTTTCTATTGTAGGAGTAGTTGCTATAGGACCCTTCTTTGTTCTCTTTTGTTTTACAATTGTAGAGCTTGGTTCTTACTAAACATAAATTTCTTCTGGGAATTTTCATTTTTTCTTAGCTTTTCTGGTAGTAGGTTTAGGAGTTTCTTAGATAGGTGGAGGCACATTTTGTTGAACAAGGGTAGTTTCTTGTTCATTTTCATGAGTCTTTTCAATTTCAGCCTCTTGAATGTTTTGTTCAGCAGGCTCACTAGTGGGAGCTACATTTCTCTCACTATGCTATTCACTAGGGCCAGCTAGGGGTTGTAGGGTTTTAAGTCACACAAATTCATCCCACATTAAGGGGGATACATCCATAAGAAACCTCTTTATTAACAACTTAATTAAAGCATGATGAGTAACACAATTCTCTTTTCCTTTCTGAGTCTCCTCCACACTAATGCAAAGCATATTATACAAGAAATTTGGAATATTCACAACAAGATTATGCCTTACACAACTAAGTAGCTTGACATGATGTGCATGTAGGTATGAAAATCTGCCTTCACATGTAAAATACCTGATTATGTGCATGGCTAATTCATTGTATGGTGGCGGCAGTGATATTCTCTTGTAACCTTGTTTTGTGACATCCAATTGAGGATCAGGTGACCTAGTAAATTGGGCTCTTGTTGAACTAGTGTCATGCATGCTGGGTAGTGTTCTCCAACTATAGGTAACCCAATTACCTTAGCGATGTGCTCCTCTATTGCAATTACTATTAAGCCCCAAATAGAAGCTTCTCACTCATAAAATTTCCAGGAAAATTCTATAGTTGCCTCTTCATCATATGTAGTTAAGCTCAAGAAATACCCTAGCCATCCACATGCATTAAACCTTCTTATAGCTTCTACATCTAAGAGCAACACAGTGTGCTCTACTAGCTCTCTCCTTTGCAACTACCCACCCATTTCCTTAACACTTCCTCTATTTACTCTATTTTTTCTCTTTATGAATCTAAGCTTCAAACTGTTGCATTATTCTTTAGACTCATCACACTTCTTTATTTTAGGAAGCAATTAATTGTCATGACAAATTGTTGTGCACAATAATTAAGCTTTGAATGAAGGTAAGTCATAAATTTGGATGACATTCTAATGGAATGGTCTAAAGTCCTCTAACAAGGCTCACTCCTAATAAGGTGAATGAAATACTTTGACTAGGTCAAATTTAATAGTGTTTATTGTAACCTTTAGTAGGGTTAGCCTTTTACAGGGCATCACTTTAGATGAATGAGAGTTAGTAGGATGTTACTAGTGGTTTTTCCCAAATTGGGTTTGCACTTGAAATCCTTATGTCAAATCTATTATTAAATGAATATTCATATATTTGAAAAGAACAAAAGACTATGGCCTATGGCACAAGAAAGAATATGATCTTGATCTTAGAGTTTATAATGATGTTGATTGGGTAGGAAATGTTGATTATATAAAGAGCACTAGTGGTGGAGCTTAAATTTTAGGAGAAATTTTGATTGAATGGTCAAGAAAGAAACATAATTGTCTATCACAATCTACTACTAAAACTAAGTATGTTGATGTTGTTTTTAATTATTCAACATTGTTTGGGTCAAGTAACTGCTAGAAGGTATACAAGAGGAAGTCATCAACCTATAACAATATATTATTTTCACAAAATTATTATTAACATATCAAAGCATCATCTAATGCATGCAAAAACTAAGAATGTATCTATGAAGTATCACTACTTGAGGGAGAAAGTACAAAAAATAATAAGGAAGTTAGAAGTATGTGAAGTCTAAGGAGAAAATTGTAGATATATTCACAAATCCATCTCCTAAGGATAATTTTGAGTATCCTAGAGACAAGTTAGGGGTCCTTCCCCTATCCAATATTAAATGAGCAAGGATACATGTTGCATCAGTTCATGGATGATTAGAATATATTTGTGGGTTTGATAAAAGAGTTCATTCTTTAGGGATTGTTTGTTGAAGTTGTGAAAATGATTCTAATGAGGTAGATGCAATTAGTACATGTTGGGTAAATAGTATAGCTACAAGGTTTTATAAGTTTATCATTAAAGCTTATAGTTGTCTTTAGCATTCTTGTCAAAGGGGGAGAAGTCAAGCTAGGGAATTATTGGAAGTAAGGATGATGAAATAATTATGTGTTGTGTAGTCAAAAGGGAAGATGCTACAAGAAAACCCAAAGGGGGAGATCAATCGTGCTGCTAAATAGAGAAGTAGATTTTGTGGGGGAGCATATGATGTTGCAGACCAAGAAGAAGAACCTATCATAATGTTTAAACTAATTGAGGGAAGGTGTGAACTATTGGAGTTGATGAAATCCAACTCTGAAGATGCCCAAGATCACCTGCATGCAATAATCTGTCAAAGGGAAGCTAAGGAAGGAAGAGCATGGAGCTAGGGTAAAACCCTAAATGGACATGAGAGATAAAATATATGCAAACATAAGAAAAATATGTATTTACAATATGCAAGAAGTGATGTTGAAAATATGATGAGGGAGCTTGAATATAAAGAGCTCAAGGAATCTCCTAGAACAAGCTAGAAGATGCTAGGAGATAAGTGTGACAACTAAGAATACATCCACATGAGGTGGAAAGTCCTCAAACAAAGTGAGAGGATAAGTATGACTTAGGAGAGAAAAAAACTCCCATATTGTCAACAACTTATAACTAACCCCTAGACTACAACTAATAAATGAATGCATTTACCTAAGTAAGATTAAGTAAATAGAATAATTAATTAATAATTAATTATTTACTCTAACATGAACTAGTTACTCAAGATCCACAAGTACCATTAGACAAAACAAATAATTAAACAATATATGTTCTACTTGTCCTATTGTAACTTGGTCTCTACTATATATTGATAAAAAAAAAAAAAAAGTAGTAGTTCATTGTCCTAATATTATAGACTTGTTGAATGTAAATATTTAAAATGTAAAACACCATAAAACATTCAACACAAGTTTGACACTAGGATTTAATGTGGAAACCCAATTTGGGAAAAACCACCAGAAACATGTCACCACTTTTTTGCTCTTTTAAAGTGAGCTTTGCTAGGATTTAGCCCTGTGAAAGGTTGCAATATACATTGCTAAATATGACCTAGTTAGAGGATTTAATCACCCTATTAAGAGTGGCCTTGTTAGAGTGCTTTGGTCATTCCATTTAGAATGTAACATTACTAAAGGATTTACATTGATTGTTGAGGCCTTCAATAATTGTTAGGTCAACCTTTGATTAAAAGGATTTCAATACAAACTATTTACAATGATTAGAAAGAAAATAGTAAGATTTGGTATGTATTATTACAACCCACTTTTTTATTTTCATACCTCTATTTTGTTCATGTTTTCATTCCTTGATAAGCCCTCCTTGTCACCTCTATCCTTGATTCTCTTTATAACCCTTAAAGAAATCACCCTTCTCTTCACAACAAACTTAAAGCCTTCTTCTTAGATTTTCTTATCAACCTCTCTAGCATTGTTACTTCTTACTGGAAACACACACATATTCCTTTCTTTATTCTCTTCTTTTTATATCTTATTCATGCTCATTCCACCCCTTCATGTGAATACTTTAGAGTTCAACTCTCTACCTCCTTAAATAGGTAATTTTGGTCCTTTATCATTTTCATGATCACTATAGATTTAGTGTTTGCTATTCAATTCATCAATTTCATTATATATGTTCATCTTCCTCCTTTTCTAGAAACTTCTCATCAAATTTTTTTATTAGGTATCCTACCTAATCCTCTTATTGATTTAGTGATCCAACTCATCAATATCATCTTTAACATAGTTTCCATATCCAAAGAAATCAACTGAGTCAGCTAGAAATCATGATTTCTCATACGTATTCAAAAAATTATTGCTTGGTCATTACTAAATTTTGACACTTGGTCATCAGTTAATTGCTTGGTCGCTATATAACTTATAGCTCAACATCAATGTTATTACTTAGTCAATATTGATGCTTGGTTAAGACTAAATTTTCGTAACACTTACTATGGCTTGGTTGACACTAGCATCACTCATCATGAACCTCAAAGTTACTTGATATTTTACTCTCTTTCTCAGTCAAGCTTAACATAAGTGATCTATTTTTACTTGTACTATCAAGACTTGAACATCAACATGATATAGCCAATCACTTTGTTTTGTCAAAGTCTAACTAATCAAATGTCCATTGCAGCTTTGTTTTCATAACTCAACCTTTCTTCTAGGTTCTTTTATTATGAGAAAATTCTCAAATTATCTTCATCAATCAAATAGATATGACATTTAGATTAGATAGAAACATTTCTCATCAATAGATTTTACATCAATGGTAATACAACAACTATTTCAATTATAGCTCCAATAATCTCCCTATTTTGCATTGATGGAATCACCTTAAAATATCTAAAGTATATTAATAAATTCTCCCTCTTTTTTACCATGCAATCAAAAATATTTCACTACCATGAGTGACCAATATCCTTAGTTTCATTTTGATTCTCATCTTTGTAATTTTTGAAACCCCCTCTAAGTTCTTGATTTCAAGTATATCTCCCTCTTTCATTATGTACTTCTTCCTCTTTATTATATCTCTCTCTATAGTATATCTATCCCTTGATTATATATTTCTCCCTCTTTGACAATAGTGTTAAAAACACTAGCTTTCTTGGCTTCATTTACTGCATACATCTTGATTATGTAGATATTTGCACATTTGGCTGAAATTTGTCATCTATCTATGACTAATCTATTTTTTTTTTCTCCTTCATCTTCTTTACTTGACTACCTTAGGCACCTCCTAAAGTAGAATTGTATGCATCAATGTGTAAAATATTTTGATTAGAATATTTCATGCAGTGCACCAATACTCCTTAAGTTTCTTTGCTTAGGGGAATCACCCCTAGTTTACCTCTAGGACATTGATGAGCATCTTTAGGTAAGGCTTTAGTGAATATGTTAGCAAATTTTTCTTTAGTGTGTACATATTCTAATTTCACTTCTTCATCTTGAACTAGTTCTCTCAAGTAGTGACACTTGATAGCAATGTTCTTAGTTTTAGTGTGCATCACTTTATTCTTTGACATGTTAATAGAACTTGAGTTATCACAATAGGTAACCAAATCTAATTTCTTCTCTCATTCCTTTCAATTTTTTTGATCTACATACTTGGTTTTAGCTATTGATTGGGAAATATAGTTTTGTTTCTTGCTTGTCCATGAAACCAATCTCTTTCCTAGAAAGAATGCGCTTCCACTATTGCTTTTTCTATTATCAATATTTCCTTCCCAATTAGATTCAGTGAATACCTTTAGTTAAAATCTATCACTTCTCTTCTAACACAATCTATAATATTCTATACCTTTTAGACATCTTAATATCCTTTTCACTTCCATCATGTGATTCTCCTTAGGATTTTTTGAAAAATCTAGAAACTATCCCAACTAATAATGCAATATCATGTCTTCTATGAACAACATATTGCAATTTTCTAATCATTGATCTATATAATGCCTAGCTCACATCAACAAATTCATAAATTTTAGATAATTTATGTCTAGTAGACATAGGTGTGCTCACTAGCCTTGACTCTTCCAATCCAAAAAAATTTAGTATCTTGTTGATATATTGGACTGAGTAATGAAAATACCAAACTCCATTTGATATACTTACAAACCAACAAACAATTTGATTTCACAAAACATTGATAGCTCAAATTCTTTCTTCATTTCATTAGAAAATGATTTTCATAATGTTCATTTTCCTTCAAATGTAATGTCATCAATAGTTTTTTTGGATAACAACACTTCATTATTCTTACCAGTCTTCAAGTATACATTAATGTTATCATTTGTCATTTCAGAATCGATCCTCACTAAGTAATTATATAGTCATCATACTATGCTCTTGAGGCTTGTTTCAATCCATATAGATCTTTGTTCAATTTACATATCATATTCTTCTTGTCTAGATCCAAAAATCCTCCAAGTTGTTCTATGTATACTTCTTCCTCAAGTATATCATTTAGAAATCTAGATTTGAAATCCATTTAATATTTTTTGAAGTTCTTGTAGGCTAAGTATGCAAGCATAGTTCTAACTCCTTCCATTCTTATCATAGGAGAAAAAGTTTCTCCATAGTCAACTCCTTCTACCCTTTGCACACCAATCTATCTTTGTTCCTTGTAACTTCACCTTTCTCATTTATCTTATTCTTGAGAACCCATTTTGTTCCAATACATATTATTCTTCTCAATTTGTTCAATTTCTTCATTCATTTCATGGATCCAATCTTCATTGTCTAGGGCATCATTCATTGATTTTGGCTCAAATAATCAAAGTAAGCATGTATCATCTCTAAGTCTTTTTCTTATTATCACACTTGATTTGGCATCGCCAATTATTTGTTTAGATTTATGATGTCTTCTTACATACTTAGCTAGAACAAGTGGTCTCCTTATTTTTTCTTCAATATGTTCATCTTGAAAGACAATCTCAAGTTCATTAAATCTCACCAACCAAGAATTAACGGTCAATCCTATGCTTATCAGCATATTTATTTTATCGGTCCTGAGTAGTAATAAGGTGTTCTTAGATCCTCTTCACTTGCTGCTCAAAATCTTGCAACATATTAGGTCCTAAAAGAATCATGTCATCCAAATTGTCTCAATTGAGAGGTGTCCTACAAGCTCTACCACACAATGCTTGGAATGGTGCCGTACCTATGGAACTATGATATCCATTATTATACGTGAATTCTACCAAATGTAGATACTCCTCCCACTTATTCTGTCTGTCCATTACGTACATCCTAAGTATGTCTTCCAGAATTTGGTTGACACATTCAGTTTGTTTGTCTGTTTCTAGATGATAAGCTGAACTAAAATTTAGCTGAGTACCTAACTCTCACTACATGGATCTCCAAAGAGATGAAGTAAACACTGGATCCCTATCAAAAATAATCTTTTTAGGAATTTTGTGTAACTTAACTATCTATTCCATATATACTTTGGCAATCATTGCTGCATTATAGGATGATCTAACCGGAACAAAATGAGAAACCTTTGAAAAACAATCTACCACCACCATAATAGCATCATGCCTATGAGTTTTAATAGGTAATCCAGTTATAAAATCTATAGAAATGGTGTCCCATTTCCATTCTAGAATACTATGTGGCTACAATAGTCCCGCAGGGTGCTGATGTTCAGCTTTAACTTGCTGACATTCCAAACATTGAGCCACAAAATCTGCTATGTCTCTTTTCATTCTAGGCCAATAATAATGTTGCTTAAGGTCAGAAAGCATTTTCTTAACACCAAAATGAGCTGAATATGGTGCTTTGTGAGCCTCCAACATAACTAGATTTCTCAAATCACCCAACTCGGGAATGTACACACTACCTCTATACAGTAGCAAACCTTCAGGATTCACTGAATACCCCTCAAAAGGCCCTTCTAAGATGTTGCCATTGTCAATAACAACCTTAACATCCTAAAACCAATAATCTATAGAAATATTCTAAAGAATCTTATCCCTAAGATCCACTATTAAGATCAAAGAAGATAACTCATGTCGCCTTCTGCTAAGTGCATCAGCAACCACATTCTCCTTCCCTTGCACATAATTAATCTCAAAGTCATATTCACATAGGAACTCCATCCATCTTCACTGCCTAGCATTGAGGTCTGGTTGTGTGAAAAGATACTAAAGGCTTCAATGGTTAGAATGTAACTCAAAATGTTGACCCAAAAGAAAATGCTGCCACTTAGTCAAAGCATGCATAATCACAGCGTGTTCGAGATCATGAGTAGGGTAATTCACCTCATGACTCTTTAGTTTTCTAGATTCATAAGCAATAACACATCCATCTTGTAACAACATTGCCCCTATGCCATCCAAAGATGCATTAGTAAAAACCTCAAACTCCTTAGTAGAATCTAGAACTGCCAGAACTGGTGCACTGGTCAAACATTCCTTAAGTTTTTGAAATTCTACCTCGCACTCTTCTATTCACAAAAATTTCTTCCCTTTTCTCTAAAGGGATGTGATTGGATGCACTATATTGGAGTAGTTTGACACAAATCTATGGTAATAGCTTACTAAACCCATGAAACTTTGAACCTCGAACACATTCGTAGGTGCTGGGAAATCAACAATAGCCTGAATCTTGGATGGATCTACAGAAATTCCATCACTTGAAATGATATGTCCTAAGTAGCAAATCTTCGATCTGAAGAATTCACACTTCTGAGGATTGGCATATAGTCTATTCCTATGAAGACATTCCAAAACTTGCCCTAAATGCTGCTCATGCTCCCCAACAGAGTTAGAATCCACCAAAATGTCATCCGAAAATACAACTACAAACTTGTCAAGGTAAGTTCTACAGTGAATTCATGGTGTCCATACCTGGTGCAAAAAGTTGTCTTATGAATATCAGCTTCTTGGATACTAAGTTGATGATACTCAAATTTCAGATCAATCTTTGAAAAGACTCGGGCACCCTTGACCTGGTAAAACAAATCATCAATTCTTGGCAAAGGATACCTGTTCTTAACAGTGACCTTGTTCAAATGTCTATAATCTATACAAAGTCTTAAAGAACCATCTTTCTTCTTGAAACAAATTATCGAAGCACCCCAAGGTGATACACTAGGACAAATCAAACCTTTCTCCAAAAGCTCCTCCAACTGAAATTTAATTTCAACCAGCTCTTGAGCTATCATTCTGTGACGAGTCTTGGAAATTGGTTTCATTCCTGGCACTAAATTGATCCGAAAATCAATTTCTCTTCTCGGTGGTATTCCCAAAATCTCTTCAACAAATACATCCAAAAAACTCTACAAGACTAGATGATCATGAGAAGAACCCTTATCCATGGAATCATTTAAGTCATTTATCGATATGGAAAAGAAACTAAAGCCTTTTCGAGCATACTTTGCCAATTGCTTGGAAAAAATTGTCTGCAAAGAGATGGGTCTCTTGATTCCCACAATAACTCTAGCAAAACCAAGATCATCTACACAACTGATTGATTTAACCTTGCAATCCAAAATGGCTTGATGTTGTTCTAACCAATCCATACCCAAAACTATATCATACGATCCTAAAGGTATAACCCTAAGGTTCACTGAAGTAGTGAAAGTTTTCATATGGATCTTACAGTCAGGAGCAACAATATCAATGTTCACCTTGGATCCTAACACTAACTCCACTTGCCATCTATCCCTTGCCCTAACCAAAGGAATACCATTATTTGCAACTAAAGTAGAAGAAATACATGAGTCTATAGCTCCAAAGTCAAATAAAATAGATACTTTCTTACCTTGAGTATTACCCTGAGCTTTAATAACTGTGTTCTGGTGTTTGGCTTGCTTTTGATCCAGGGTTGCAAAGATACGGTGGTTCTTGGTAGAATCACCAACTATCGCTTTAGACCTAATTGGCTTAGGTCCTACCTTCGGCTTGTCCTAGTTAGGACATTGAAATTGGTAATGACCCAACTGACCATAATGAAAGCACTCAACAGATTTCTTGAATCCCATATTCTGACTAGAAGGATTAGGAAATGGCTTATTACTCTACACATTCTGAGATGGTTAAGATGGTTTAGGCTATTCTAAACTCTTGGAGTTCTTACTGAACTTTCTCTTCTTGAATTTTTGACCTAAAAATCTTGATTTTGAACTACCTTGAGGAGGCTTTTGATTCCTACTGACATATGGAGTAGGTGGATTCATGCTAGTTTTGTATGGAGCCCCATGATATCCAGACTTCATCTCAATCAGTTTTGCTCATTTCGAAGCTTCCTGCATAGTCAAAGGTCAAAAAGTTCTCACTTCCTCCCCAATCTTGGGTAAAAGTCCTTTGATGAAGTGTTGTATCATGGCCTTATCATTTTCAGCCCACCCAAAAAACTTCTTAAGCTCGTAGAATCTACATTCATAAGCTTCCACTGTAGAGCCAGACTGCACAATCTGAAAGAACTCCTCTGCACGGGCCTGATGCCAATATTCAGACATAAAACTCTCCTTGAATCACTCTATAAAGAGATCCCAAGTAACTAGACTGATATCAATGCCCAACTTCTCCAACTCCTGCTCCCACCACAAGGAACCAAATCCTCTCAAATGCATAACTGTCCATCTTACCTTCACATTACTCAAGTAATGATGTAAGACAAAGCATTGCTCAATGTTCAGTAGCCAAGCTTCTACTGCTATACCCTATTTTTTACAATAGAATAATGGTCCTTTCATCTTGGAAAGATCCTTGAGCTAAGCTCTTACCACTAGATCTTCCTCGACAGGAAGGTTAATACCTTGCACAATAGGTCTCCTATCATTCACTTCCCCACCAAGAATCTAGTTATTACCCTCCATATTATTGATACATTCCAGAATCCTATAAAGTATCATAGCTTGATCTGCCTAATTATTTTGGTTGTTTCCAACCCCAGCATTCTGATCAAACTGATCATTCCCAGCAAAATTCTCTACCACGGCCCCTGCCCCTACCTTGGCCTCTACTAGCTAGGTTATCCTCAGGAATACCACGTCCTCGAGTTCCTCTAGTGACAGGAGGCATGATAGCAACCTACAAAAAAAATTATTAATAAACAACAATGACAGGTTGAACCCTAAAACCCAAGAGTCCTGGTTATTCAAACCACGCTTTGATACCAAATGTAACACTACTACTATCCACAAAATGAATAAAAATGAATTCCAAGAAAAAGTTCAAAGTACATAATTTTTTTTAATTTAACTCTTCTTATTACAAGTACAAGTACACAGATTGAATCATTCTCAAACTGAAAACCTCAAAATACATGAAAACATCATCCAAATATGATTCCATAAAGATTCTAAAACATATTGAGTTTAGTACAATAATGAAGTAAAATCTCATCCTTATCTGCCTATGTCCAAATATGGACCCTACAAGCAAATGAATAATGATTCAGGAAGAACTTCATTAAGCATCTTTAGCTACTTGTAAATTTGAAGCACCTAGAAACACACAGGAAGCAACACAAAACAAAAGAGGGCTTAGTACACACTGAGTTGAATAGCATAATCCACCTGCATGCATGTTAGACAAAACATATACATAACCATAATGCAGATATCCATTTTACTACAACATAGTGCAGTTCCAAAATTAATATGCAAAAAGAAACCATTTACTCATTATTGAAAACTTAAACTCGCACTAAGAATAACACATAAACAAAACATATATATACTGAGGTTTCATCGTTATGGCACTAAGATACGACATCCCTGTATGGTATGCTCATAGTCAACACATAATGAGTTTCTCTATTATACTTGTTAATAAGAGAATAGAGATATGCATTGTTCTCCGTACTTAACCATAAAGGTCTAAGTCATAGGTAAGGCCAACTATATTTTATATATGTAATTAACCTACCCAATTAATTTTATAGTTATCACTGAATTAATTAACTGAATAAGATAAACCAAATTCAGCCACCTCGATATACGTTCATCATAGCTATTCTTAAAATACACATCAAACAGATTTTTTAAGAATGTTCATGTTACAAATATAATTTAGTATTCAACATGTTACTACATCCTTTAATCTATTCGAACATATCTTAACATTGCCTATTTCCAAGGTAAATTTAGATTACTACAACAACAGAAACAAATATTATAATAATAGAACCCGTAAATAAAATTAAATTAACATCTTAACTTAATGATATTTACTGATCTTAGTACTATAGTATTCATCCCTACTGTCATAACAATCTTTACTTATCCTTAGAAATAGCTAAATAGTCAGATCAACTACAAAAGATACCTTTGTTTTGAAAATGAATTCCATCAACATATTTCATAATTGAAACTTAAAATGAATCAACTTTTCATTTCAACAAAATACGGAAAACAACTCTGACTCTCATTAAAATAGAGTATAACCTTTAATATAAATAAATTCTTTTTGTGTTTCAACATTATGATTGAATTGTAATAAAACATTCTAATACCATTGACAATTTTCTTACAAGTTTAGATCCCATCATTGTTTGAACAGATGACCAAAAATAACATTTTCATTACGTTTTTGGCTATCCAATCAAAAAAATATGACTTATTTTCTAACCATATTCAAATTTATAAGTTTATAAAAATGTGTATTGCAGTATTCTAAGCAATTGTCAACTAAGACAATATTTTCCAAACATAAAAATGATCTCTTTTGACATTTACAACTCCATTATTCAACAATACCTGTTGATTTATATTATTATTATTATTTTTGTTCTGTCTTTTACAATACTATCCAATCTACTGTGAATAAAAGAATAAAATAAAAATATCCAAAGAATTGCTAATATTCAATTAAACAAAATCTATTGTTATATCAAAGTGAATCGATTATCAACTTATTATCATCTGTTCTCAAAAATTCCCAGTCAACTTGGGGTTTTCCCATTATCATATGACAATCATTTATGAATGTAAACCATTTTCTATCTTATCTAATATAGATAATGTTCGGTTGTCAGCTCATGATTCAAGAACAACGAAACACTACAAATAAGCTATTATGACAGCAAGTTCAAAAAATTAAATCAATAGTTTCTTGCATCTATCACAACCAAATCACAAGTTTCCTTATTGCAAAGATAAACTATAAATCTTAATTTAAAACCTCATATATCGAATGAGATTGAACTATTCATCAAAACCCAAGAACTTGCATTATATGCCAACTATTTAACAAAACAACAATGACAAGTCCTTACTACCAACTGTCAACTTTCTATGAATTAATGCAACCAAAAAAATCGATACTATGTTGTTACCATCAGAAGTATGGATTATGAAAATGAAAAGATTAAAAACTTAAGATATTCCAAATTTGCCAAATCCGACATCTCTATGTTGCCCCCTATACTTTACTTCACACGAACTATTTGACAAAAAGACTACGCCCCAAATTTCACAGATATCCCTTTCCAATTAAATCTTAACCCTCAGTCAACAAAGGTTATATGTTCACAAGTATACAGCATACAAAAAAACTCAAAATATAGCACCATACCTCACATTTAAGTATCGATACATAGAGAGCTACGAGATACATATAACCCAACTTCACATGTACCCATGCTTAAGTGTTAGATACTCAACATATCACTGTTAATCCGTATTTTAAAAAATATATAAAAAGATAAATGGAGTTATAAAGAGAGGGAGATTAGGGTAGAAATTGCCCCTACTTGAGAAATAATAGAGGGTAATTGCTAAGCTCAAAGAACTTAAGCAACTCACCGAGAAAGCCAAATCCCAAAATGAATACCACACTTCCAAAATGTAGAGACCCAAATATTGGCTTGCAAAAATGGATACGATGATCAACAATATAATCCAAGAGAAGTTCATCAAAATAACTGGCTGATAGCAACACCACAATGCTTGGTCTTAAAAACTCAAGATCATTTTCAACAAATTCCTCCATGAACTCGATTACACAACATGAAGGGTTACAAATATTCTTCAATCAGAGCAATATGGCCAAATTTTTGGCCCTTACTCAATAGATAACCCAACTATCAACACGAAATGGCTAACTATACTAACAACGCCATCAAACCCCATAACTTCTGCATTCAATGATCTTTCATTCAAAACAAGACCATGTATACAACAAGTCCACTACCTCCACCATATTTTAACTAAGATAAAAGAAAATATCCCTTTGATAAATAAGCATGCGAATCCCATTAGGTTTGTGTTATTCAAACTTCATTTCAAACATGTATAAAACCATATTTTGAGACCTAATCCACTAGAGAATGTTAATAGCCATGGGTTAAAGCCCTACACAAAAAAAAAAAAAAAAACAAAAAAAAAATCACATATACATATTGATGCCTCTTATTAAAACCTTATAAAAAAAAAAGAATGTATATATATATATATATATATATATATATATATATATATATATATATATATATATATATATATATATATATATATATATATATATATATATATATATATATATATATATATATATATATATATATATGCAAGTTACTCTTCTAAGATAAAATTATAAATATATAAGATGAATACCCCCACCTTTTTCATAAGTCACCAATAATTTAAACCCAAGGTTATAATCCCCAAACAATATCAATTGAATGACTACTCAACGGTAACAGAAAAAGCTGAATAAGAATATATATGTATGTTTCATTAAGCTGGTAACATTAAATAGAACTTCTTTTTTAAAACAATTATACCTGGGCAAAGAAAATTCATATATCATCACCTGAATATAGCATTGGCCAATAAATAGCTTGCAATGTTCACAAATTTGTTTCACCAAAACAACTGAAATATACTTTCTAATATTAATCCAAAAGTATAGTGCATCACAAAATTAGAGAATTCAAATATAGAATCCTGAAACAAGCTGAATGTTCAAACATAAAACACATGTCCCAAGGACATTATCACCAAGTTCAACAGATGAAATGAACATAATATCAGAGAAAAAACTTATAACCACAATTTCCTAATATGTAGTAAAATCAGAGAAGTGGTTAGGCATGACATCCTTCCCCACTAGGATTCGACTTTCTCTTGGAAGTCAGCAAACAAGTGCGGATGAGCTGCTATCATCTTTTTAGTGTCCTCCCAGGTAGTAGATGTTTGATCATTGGGGTCCCATAGGACCTTTGCCTACTTTATTTCTCTTCCTCTTAAACTCAAATTTCTTCTTTGCATGATTTGTACTAGTTCCAGCATGATTTGACCTTGCAAAATCTGCAAATTTTTCCAGTCAAGCATGTGAACAATATCAAATATATACTTACATAATACTGAAATATGAAATACATTATGTATGAGTGAAAGACTCAGTGGCAAGGCAAGTTTGTAGGAAACAAGTCCAATCCATTCCAGAATTTCAAATGGACCTACAAATTGTGGTGCTAACTTGGATCCATTTCAATATCAAATTGGACTCTTACACGACTTTACTCAGAGAAACACTTTTTCACCAACCATGAATTGATGGCCAATCCTATTCTTATTAGCATATTTCTTTTGTTGGTCCTGAGTAGTAATAAGGTGTTCTCGGATCCTCTTCACTTGCTGCTCCAAATCTTGCAACATATCAGTTCGTAAAAGAATCCTGTCATCCAAATTCTCCCAACTGAGAGGTGTCCTACAAGGTCTACCATACAATGCTTGGAATGGTGCCATACCTATGGAACTATGATATCCATTATTATACATGAATTCTACCAAATGTAGATACTCCTCCCACTTATTTTGTTCGTGCATTATGTACATCCTAAGCATGTCTTCCAGAATCTGGGTTACACATTCAGTTTGTTTGTCTATTTCTGGATGATAAGCTAAATGAGTACCTAACTCTTCCTGCATGGATCTCCAAAGAGATTAAGTAAACATTGGATCCTTATCAAAAATAAAATCTATATAAATGGTGTCCCATTTCCATTCTAGAATACTATGTGGCTGCAATAGTCCCGCAGGGTGCTGATGTTCAGCTTTAACTCGCTGACACTCCAGACATTGAGCCACAAAATCTGCTATGTCTCTTTTCATACTAGTCCAGTAATAATGATGCTTAAGGTCAACAAGCATTTCCTTGACACCCAGATGAGTTGAATATGGTGCTTTGTGAGCCTCCAACATAACTAGATTTCTCAAATCACCCAACTCGGGAATCTACACACTCCTTCTATACAGCAATAAACCTTTAGGATTCACTGAATACCCCTCAAAATGCCCTTCTAAGATGCTACCACTGTCAATAACAACCTTAACATCCTTAAACCAATGATCTGCAGAAAGATTATGAAGAATCTTCTCACTAAGATCCACTATTAAGATCAAAGAAGATAATTCTTGTCGCCTTCCGCTAAGTGCATCAGCAACCACATTCTCCTTCCCTTGCACATACTTAATCTCAAAGTCATATTCACATAGGAACTCCATCCATCTTAATTGCCTAGTGTTGAGGTCTGGTTGTGTGAAAAGATACTGAAGGCTTCGATGGTCAGAATGTAACTCAAAATGTTGACCCAAAAGAAAATGCTGCCACTTAGTCAAAGCATGCATAATCACAGAAAGTTTTAGATCATGAGTAGGTTAATTTACCTCATGACTCTTTATTTTTCTAGATTCATAAGCAATAACACATCCATCCTGAAACAACACTACCCCTATGCCACCCAAAGATGCATCAGTGCAAACCACGAACTCCTTAGTAAAATCTAGAAATGCCAGAATTGGTGCATTGGTCAAACATTCCTTAAGTTTCTGAAATTCTACCTTGCACTCTTCTATCCACAAAAATTTCTTCCCTTTTCTCTAAAGGGATGTGATTGGATGCACTATATTGGAGAATCTGGTATCTGCATGTCTTCTAGAATCTAGATGACACATTCAGTTTGTTCATCTATTTTTGGATGATAAGTTGAATTGAAATTCAGTTGAGTACCTAACTCTCGCTGCATGGATCTCCAAAGAGATGAAGTAAACACTAGATCCCTATCGAAAATAATCTTTTTAGGAATTCCATGTAACTTAACTATCTGTTCCATATATACTTTGGCAATCATTGCTACATTATAGGATGATCTAACTGGAACAAAATGAGCAACCTTCAAAAAAAAATCTACTACCACCATAATAGCATCATGCCTATGAGCTATAATAGGTAATCTAGTTATAAAATCTATAGAAATGGTGTCCCATTTCGATTCTCGAATTCTATGTGGCTGCAATAGTCCTGCA
Organism: Cupressus sempervirens; assembly: GCA_028749045.1. Lineage (NCBI taxonomy): Eukaryota > Viridiplantae > Streptophyta > Pinopsida > Cupressales > Cupressaceae > Cupressus > Cupressus sempervirens. The sequence goes on from CM053790.1 coordinate 319,861,966, forward strand.
TGGTGCTGATGTTCAGCTTTAAATTGCTAATAGTCCAAACATCGAGCCACCAAATCTACTCTCTTTTCATTCCAGGCCAATAATAATGCTGCTTAAGGTTAGTAAGAATTTTCTTGACACTCAAATGAGTTGAATATGGTGCTTTGTGAGCCTCCAACATAACTAGATTTCTCAAATCACCCAACTCGAGAATGTACACACTCCCTCTATACATGAGCAAACCTTGAGGATTCACTGAATAACCATCAAAATGTCCTTCTAGGATGCTACTTGTTTCAATAAAAACCTTAACATCTTGAAACCAATGATTTGTAGAAATATTCTGAAGAAACTTATCCCTAAGATCCACTGTTAAGATCAAAGAAGATAATTCATGTTGCCTTCTGCTAAGTGCATCAGCAACCACATTCTCCTTCCCTTTCACATACTTAATCTCAAAGTCATATTCCCATAGGAACTCCATCCATCTTTTTTGCCTAGCATTGACGTCTGGTTGTGTGAAAAGATACTAAAGGCTTTGATTGTCAGAATGTAACTCAAAATGTTGACCCAGAAGAAAATGCCACCACTTAGTCAAAGCATGCATAATCGCAGCAAGTTCGCGATCATGAGTAGGGTAATTCACCTCATGACTCTTTAGTTTCCTAGATTCATAAGCAATAACACATCCATCTTGCAACAACACTGCCCCTATGCCATCCAAAGATGCATCAGTGCAAACCACAAATTCCTTAGCAAACTCTAGAATTTCCAGAACTGGTGCACTGGTCAAACATTCCTTAAGTTTTTGAAATTCTACCTCGTACTCTTCTATCCACACAAATTTCTTCCCTTTTCTTTGAAGGGATGTGATTGGATGCACTATATTGGAGATGTTTGACACAAATCTAGAGTAATAGATTGCTAAACCCATGAAACTTTGAACCTAGAACACATTCGTAGGTGTTGGCCAATCAACAATAGCTCAAATCTTGGATGGATCTACAAAAATTCCATCACCTGAAATGATATGTCCTAAGTAGCTAATCTCTAATCTGAAGAATTCACACTTCTAAGGATTGGCATTAACTCTGTTCCTACAAAGACATTCCAAAACTTTTCCTAAATGCTACTCATGCTCCCCAACAGAGTTAGAATACAACAAAATGTCATCCAAAAATACAACTACGAACTTGTCAAGGTAAGTTCTAAACACACCATTCATTAGGCTCATGAAGATAGAAGGTACATTTGTCATACCAAAAGGTACTCCTATGAATTCGTAGTGTCCATACCTAGTGCAAAAATCTATCTTATGAATATCAGCTTCTTGGATTCTAAGTTTATGATACCCAGATTTTAGATCAATCTTCAAAAAGACTCAGGAACCCTTGACCTAGTCAAACAAATCATCAATTCTTGGCAAAGGATACCTGTTCTTAATAGTGACCTTGTTCAACTCTCTATAATCTATACAAAGTCTTAAAGAACCATCTTTCTTCTTCAAAAAAATTATCAGAGCACCCCAAGGTGATACACTAGGATGAACCAAACCTTTCTCAAAAAGCTCCTCCAACTAAAATTTAAGTTCAACCAGCTCTTGAGCTATCAATTTGTAAGGAGTCTTGGAAATTGGTTCCGTTCCTGGCACTAAATCAATCCAAAAATCAATTTCTCTTCTTGGTGGTATTCTTGGAATCTCTTCAACAAATACATCCAAAAAACTCTGCAAGATTGGATGATCGTGAGAAGAACTCTTATCCATGGAATCATTCAAGTCATTTACCGATATGGAAAACAAATTGTAGCCTTTTTTAGCACACTTTGCTAGTTGCTTGGCAAAAATTATCCGCGAAGAGATGGGTCTTTTGATTCCCACAATAACTCTAGGAAAACCAAGATCATCTACACAACTGATTGATTTAACCTTGCAATCCAAAATAGCTTGATGTTGTTCTAACCAATCCATACCCAAAACTATATCATACAATCCTAAAGATATAACCCTAAGGTTCACTGAAGTAGTGAAAGTTTTCATATGGATCTCACTGTCAAGAGCAACAATATCAATGTTCACCTTGGATCCTGACACTAACTGCACTTGCTATTTGTCCCTTACCCTAAGCATAGGAATACCACTATTTGTGACTAAAGCAAAAAAAAAAAAAGAGTCTATAGTTCTAGAGTCAAATAAAATAGATACTTTCTTACCTTGAGTATTACCTTGAGCTTCAATAACCGTGTTCTGGTGTTTGGTCGGCTTATGATCCAGGGTTGCAAAGATATGGTGGTTCCTTGCAGAATCACCAACTGTCACTTTAGACCTAGTTGGCTTAGGTCCTACCTTCGGCTTGTCCCAGTTAGGACATTGAGACTAGTAATGACCCAACTGACCATAATGAAAGCACTTAACAGATTTCCTGAATCTCATATTTTGACTAGAAGGATTAGGAAATGGCTTATTACTTTGCACACTCTGAGATGTTTGAGATGGTTTAGGCTATTCTGAACTCTTGGAGTTCTTACCAAACTTTCTCTTCTTGAATTTTCGACCTGAAAATCCTGATTTCAAACTACCTTGATGAGGCTTTTAGTTCCTACTGACATTTGTAGTAGGTGGATTCATGCTCATTTTGTACGAAGCCCCATGATATATAGACTTCATCTCAATTAGTTTTTCTCGTTCTGAAGCTTCCTGCATAGTCAAAGGTCGAAAAATTCTCACTTCCTCCCCAATCTTAGGCAAAAGTCCTTTGATGAACTATTGTATCACGGCCTTATCATTTTCAGCCCACCTAGAGAACTTCTTAAGCTCGTAGAATCTACTTTTATAAGCTTCCACTGTAGAGCCAAACTACACAATATGAAAGAACTCCTCTGCACAAGCCTGAGACCAATATTCAGACATAAACCTCTCCTTGAATCACTCTACAAAGAGGTTCCAATTAACTAGAGAGATATCAATGCCCAGCTTCTCCAACTCTTACTCCCATGACAAGGAACCGAATCCTCTCAAATGCATAACTATCCATCTTACCTTCACGTTACTCAAGTAATGATGTAAGACAAAGCATCACTCAATGTTCAGTAGCCAAGCTTTTGCCATTGTACCCTATTTTGTATAGTAGAATAATGGTCCTTTCATCTTGAAAAGATCCTTGAGCAAAGCTCTTACCACTAGATCTTCCTCAACAGGAAGGTTAATACCTTGCACAAGAGGTCTCCTATCATTCACTTCCCCACCAGGAATCTAGTTATTAGCCTCAATATTATTGAGACGTTCCAAAATCCTCTAAAGTATCATACCTTGATCTGCTTGATTATTTTGGTTGTTTCCAACCCCAACATTCTGATCAAAGTGATCATTCCCAAAAAAATTCTTGTGCCTAGGACCTCTACCACAGCCCTTACCCCTGCCTCCACCTCTACCAGCAATGTTATCCTTAGGAATACCATGTCCTCGAGTTCCTCTAGTGATGGGAGGAATGATAGCAACCTACAAACAAAAATTATTAATACACAACAATGACGGGTTGAACCCTAAAACCCAAGAGTCTTGGTTATTCAAACCATGCTCTGATACCAAATTTAACTCTACTACTATCCACAAAACCAATACAAATGAATTCCAAAAACAATTACAAAGTACGTAATATTTTTTTTATTTAACTCGTCTTATTAAAAGTACAAGTACACAGATTGAATCATTCTCAAATTGAAAACCTCAAAATACATGAAAACATCATCCAAATATGATTCCATAAAGATTATAAAACATATTGAGTTTAGTACAATAATGAAGTACAATCTCATCCTTAACTACCTATGTCCAAATATGGACCGTACAAGCAAATGGATAATGATTCAGGAAGAGCTTCAGTAAGCATCTTTAGCTACTTGTAAACTCGAAGCACCTGGAAACACACACGAAGCAACACAAAACAAAAGAGGGATCAGTACACACTGAGTTGAATAGCATAATCCACCTGCATGCATGTTACACCAACCATATACATAACCCTAATGCAGATATCCATTTTACTACAACATACTGCAGTTCCAAAATTAATATGCAAAAACAAAACATTTACTCATTATTGCAAAATTAAACTCGCACTAAGAATAACACGTAAATGAAACATATATATACTAAGGTGTCATCGTTATGGCACTAAGATACTGCATCCCTGTATGGTATGCTCATAGTCAACACATAACGAGTTTCTCTATTATACTTGTTAATGAGAGAATAGAGATATGCCTTGTTCTCTGTACTTAACCATAAAGGTCTAAGTCATAGGTAAAGCAAAATATCTTTTATATATGTAATTAACCTACCCAATTAATTTTATAGTTATCACTGAATTAATGAACTATATAAGATAAACCAAATTCAGCCAACCCAATATATGTTCATCACAACTATTCTTAAAATACACATCAAACAGATTTTCTAAGAATGTTCATGTTACAAATATAATTCAGTATTCAACATGTTACTACATCCTTTAATCTATTCGAACATATCTTAACATTGCCTATTTCCAAGGTAAATTTAGATTACTACAACAATAGAAACAAATATTATAATAATAGAACCCGTAAATAAAATTAAATTAACATCTTAACTTAATGATATTTACTGATCTTAGTACTATAGTATTCATCCCTACTTTCATAACAATCTTTACTTATCCTTAGAAATAGTAAATAGTCAGATCAACTACAAAAGATACCTTTGTTTTGAAAATGATTTCCATCAACATATTTCATAATTGAAACTTAAAATGAATCAACTTTCCATTTCAATAAAATCCGGAACACAGCTCTGACTCTCATTAAAACAGAGTATAACCTTTAATATAAATAAATTCTTTTTGTGTTTCAACATTATGATTGAATTGTAATACAACATTCTAATACCATTGACAATTTTCTTACAAGTTTAGATCCCATCATTGTTTGAGTAGATGACCAAAAACAACATTTTCATTACGTTTTTGGCTATCCAATCAAAAAAATATGACTTATTTTCTAATCATATTCAAATTTGTAAGTTTATAAAAATTGGTATTGCAGTATTCTAAGCAATTGTCAACTAAGACCATATTTTCCAAATATAAAAATGATCTCTTTTGACATTTACAACTCCATTATTCAACAATACCTGCTGATTTATATTATTATTATTATTTTTGTTCTGTCTTTTACAATACTATCCAATCTATTGTGAATAAAAGAATAAAATAAAAATATCCAAAGAATTGCTAATATTCAATTAAACAAAATCTACTATTATATCAAAGTGAATCAATTATCAACTTATTATCATCTGTTCTCAAAAATTCCCAGTCAACTTGGGGTTTTCCCATTATCATATGACAATCATTTATGAACGTAAACCGTTTTCTATCTTATTTAATATAGATAATGTTTGGCTTTCAGCTCATGTTTCAAGAACAAAGAAACACTACAAATAAGCTATTATGACAACAAGTTCAAACAATTAAATCAATAGTTTCTTGCATCTATCACAACCAAATCACAAGTTTCCTTATTATAGAGATAAACTATAAATCTTAATTTAAAACCTCATATATCGAATGAGATTGAACTATTCATCAAAACCCAAGAACTTGCAATATATGCCAACTATTTAACAAAACAACAATGACAAGTCCTTACTACCGACTGTCAACTTTCTATGAATTAATGCAACCAAAAAAATCAATACTATGTTGGTAATCATCAAAAGTATGGATTATGACAATGAAAAGATTAAAAAGTTAAGATATTCCAAATTTTCCAAATCCGACATCTCTATGTTGCCCCCTCTACTTTACTTCACACAAACTATTTGACAAAAAGACTATGCCCCGAATTTCATAGACATCCCTTACCAATTAAATCTTAACCCTCGATCAAGAAAGGTTATACGTTCACAAGTATACATCATACAACAAAACTCAAAATATAGCACCATACCTCACATTTAAGTATCGATACATACAGAGCTATGAGATACATATAATCCAACTTCACATATACCCATGCTTAAGTGTTAGATACTAAACATATCACTGTTAATCCGTATTTAAACAAAACTATAAAACTATAAATTTAGTTATAAAGAGAGGGAGATTAGGGTAAGAAATTGCCCCTACTTGAGAAATAGTAGAGCGTAATTGCTAAGCTCCAAGAACTTAAGAAACTCGCCAAGAAGGCCAAAGCCCAAAATGAATACCACACTTCCAAAATGTAGAGACCCAAATACTGGCTTGCAACAGTGGATACAATGATCAACAACATAATCCAAGAGAAGTTTATCAAAATAACTAGTTGAGAGCAACACCACAATGCTTGGCCTTAAAAACTCAAGATCATTTTCAAAAACTTCCTCCATGAACTCGATTACACAACATGAAGGGTTACAAATGTTCTTCAATCAGAGCAATATGGCCAAATTTTTGGCCCTTACTCAACAGATAACCCAACTATCAACATGAAATGGCTAACTGTACTAACAACGCCATAAAACCCCATAACTTCTGCATTCAATGATCTTTCATTCAAAACAGGACCATGTATACAACAAGTCCACTACCTCCACCATATTTTGGCTAAGATAAAAGAAAATATCCCTTTCATAAATAAGCATGTGAATCCCATTAGGTTTGTGTTATTCAAACCTCATTACAAACATCTATAAAACCATATTATGAGACCTAATCCACTAGAGAATGTTAATAGCCATGGGTTAAAGCCCTAAACAAAAAACATAAAAAAAATAGAAAAAAGACATCACATATACATATTGATGCCTCTTATTAAAACCTTATAAAAACAAAAGAATGTATAAATATATATATATATATATATAACTCCACTTGCCATCTATCCCTTACACTAACCACCAGAATACCACTATTTGTGACTAAAGCAGAAAAAATAAATGAGTCTATAGTTCTAGAGTCAAATAAAATAGATACTTTCTTACCTTTAGTATTACCTTGAGCTTCAATAACCGTATTCTGGTGTTTGGTCAACTTCTGATCCAGGGTTGCAAAGATACGGTGGTTTCTGGTAGAATCACCAACTGTTTCTTTAGACCTAGCTGGCTTAGGTCCTACCTTCAGCTTGTCCTAGTTAGAACATTGAGACTAGTAATGACCCAACTGACCACAATGAAAGCACTTAAAAAATTTACTGAATCTCATATTTTGAACAGAAGGATTAGGAAATGGCTTATTACTTTGCACACTCTGAGATGGTTGAAGATTTTTTAGGCTATTCTGAACTCTTGGAGTTCTTACCAAACTTTCTCTTCTTGAATTTACCACCTGAAAATCTTGATTTCAAACTACCTTGAGGAGGCTTTTGATTCCTACTAACATTTGGAGTAGGTGGATTCATGCTCATTTTGTACGAAGCCCCATGATATCCAGACTTCATCTCAATCAGATTTTCTCGTTCCGAAGCTTCCTGCATAGTCAAAGGTCAAAAAGTTCTCACTTCCTCCCCAATCTTGGGCAAAAGTCCTTTGATGAAATGTTGTATCATGGCCTTATCATTTTCAGCCCACCTAGAAAGCTTCTTAAGCTCGTAGAATCTACATTTATAAGCTTCCACTATAGAGCAAGACTGCGCAATATGAAAGAACTCCTTTGCACAAGCCTGAATCCAATATTCAGACATAAACCTCTCCTTGAATCGCTCTACAAAGAGCTCCCAAGTAACTAGAGAGATATCAATGCCTAGATTCTCCAACTCTTGCTCCCATGACAAGGAACCAAATCCTCTCAAATGCATAACTGTCCATCTTACCTTCACGTTACTCAAGTAATAATGTAAGACAAAGCATTGTTCAATGTTCACCAGCCAAGCTTTTGCCATTGTACCCTATTTCATATAGTAGAATAATGGACCTTTCATCTTGGAAAGATCCTTGAGCTGAGCTCTTGCCACTAGATCTCCCTTGACAAGAAGGTTAATACCTTGCACAAGAGGTCTCCTATGATTCACTTCCCCACCAGGAATCTGGTTATTAGCCCCAATATTATTGAGATGTTCCAAAATCCTCTGAAGTACCATATCTTGATCTGCTTGATTATTTTAGTTGTTTCCAACCCCACCATTCTGATTAAAGTGATCATTCCTAGCAAAATTCTTGTGCCTAAGACCTCTACCATGGCCCTTGCCCCTACCTCAACCTCTGCTAGCAAGGTTATCCTTAGGAATACCACATCCTCGAGTTCCTCTAGTGACGGGAGGAATAATAGCAACCTACAAATAAAAATTATTAATGCGCAACAATGACGGGTTGAACACTAAAACCCAAGAGTCCTGGTTATTCAAACCAGGTTCTGATACCAAATGTAACACTACTACTATCCACAAAATCAATAAAAAGGAATTCCAAAAACAATTACAAAGTACCTACAAGCAAATGAGTAATGATTAAGGAAGAACTTCATTAAGCATCTTTAGGTACTTGTAAACTCGAAGCACCTAGAAACACATAGGAAGCAACACAAAACAAAAGAGGGCTCAGTACACACTGAGTTGAATAGAATAATCCACCTGCATGCATGTTAGACCAAACATATACATAACCATAATGCAGATATCCATTTTACTACAACATAGTGCAGTTCCAAAATTAATATGCAAAAAGAAAACCTTTACTGATTATTGCAAAATTAAACTAGCACTAAAAATAACACGTAAATGAAACATATATATACTGAGGTGTCATCGTTATAACACTAAGATATTGCATCCTTGTATGATATGCTCAAAGTTAACACATAACGAGTTTCTTTATTATACTTGTCAATAACAGAATAGAGATATGCCTTGTTCTCCGTACTTAACCATAAAGGTCTAAGTCATAGGTAAGGCCAACTATCTTTTATATATGTAATTAACCCACCCAATTCATTTTATAGTTATCACTGAATTAATTAACTAAATAAGATAAACCAAATTTAGCCACCCCGATATATGTTCATCATAGCTATTCTTAAAATACACATCAAATAGATTTTCTAAGAATGTTCATGTTACAAATATAATTCAGTATTCAACATGTTACTACATCCTTTAATCTATTCGAACGTATCTTAATTTAAACCCAAGGTTATAATCCCCAAACAATATCAATTAAATGACTACTCAACGGTAACAAAAAAAGCTGAATAAGAATATATATATGTTTCCTTAAGCTGGTAACATTAAATAGATCTTTTTTTTTTTAAACAATTACACCTAGGCAAAGAAAATTCATATATCATAACCTGAATATAACATTGGCCAATAAATAGCTTGCAATGTTCACAAAAATTTTTCACCAAAACAACTGAAATATACTTTCTAATATTAATCCAAAAGTATAGTGCATCAAAAAATTAGAGAATTCAAATATAGAATCCTAAAACAAGCTGAATGTTCAGACATAAAACACATGTCCCAAGGACATTATCACCAAGTTCAACAAATGAAATGAACATAATATCAGAGAAAAAACTTATAACCACAATTTCCTAATATGTAGTAAAACTAGAGAAGTGGTTAGGCATGACATCCTTCTCCACTAGGATTCAACTTTCTCCTGGAAGTCAGCAAACAAGTGCAGATGAGTTGCTGTCATCTTTTTAGTGCCCTCCTAGGTAGCAGATGTTTGATCATTGGGGTCCCATAGGACCTTTACCTACTTTATTTCTCTTCCTCTTAAACTCAAATTTCTTCTTTGCATGATTTGTACTAGTTCTAGCATGATTTTACCATCCAAAATTTGCAAATTTTTCTAGTCAAGCATGTGAGCAATATCAGATATATACTTACATAATACTAAAATATGAAATACATTATGTATGAGTGAAAGACTCAGTGGCAAGGAAAGTTTGTAGGCAATAGGTCCAATCCATTCCAGAATTTCAAATGGACCTACAAATCATGGTGCTAACTTTGACCCCTTTCAATATCAAATTGGACTCTTATGCAACCTTACCCGGAGAAACACTTTTTCACAAACCATGAATTGATGGTCAATCCTATTCTTATCAGCATATTTCTTTTGTTGGTCCTGAGTAGTAATAAGGAGTTCTAGGATCTTCTTCACTTGCTACTCCAAATCTTACAACATATTAGGTCCTAAAAGAATCATGTCATCCAAATTGTCCCAACTGAGAGGTGTCCTACAAGGTCTACCATACAATGCTTGGAATGGTGCCATACCTATGGAACTATGATATCCATTATTATATGTGAATTATAAAAAATGTAGATACTCCTCCAACTTTTTTTGTTTGTCCATTGTGTACATCCTAAGCATGTCTTCACGAATCTGGTTGACACATTCAGTTTGTCCGTCTATTTTTGGATGATAAGCTGACCTGAAATTTAGCTGAGTACCTAACTCTTTTTGCATGGATATCTAAAGAGATGAAGTAAACACTGGATCCCTATCAGAAATAAATTTTTTAGGAATTCTGTGTAACTTAACTATCTATTCCATATATACTTTGGCAATCATTGCTACATTATAGGATGATCTAATTGGAATAAAATGAGGAACCTTCAAAAAACAATCTACTACCACCATAATAGCATCATACCTACAAGTTGTAATAGGAAATCCAGTTATAAAATCTATAGAAATGGTGTCACATTTCCATTCTAGAATACTATGTCGCTGCAATAGTCTCGCAGGGTGCTGATGTTCAGCTTTAACTTGCTGACACTCTAGATATCGAGCCACAAATTCTGCTATGTTTCTTTTCACTCCAGGCCAATGATTCACTAAATACCCCTCAAAATGCCCTTCTAAGATGTTGCCACTAAAAATAACAACCTTAACATCCTAAAACCAATGATCTGCAGAAAGATTCTGAAAAACCTTATCCCTAAGATCCACTGTTAAGATCAAAGAAGATAATTCATGTCGCCTTCTGCTAAGTGCATCAGCAACCACATTCTCCTTCCCTTGCACATACTTAATCTCAAAGTCATATTCACATAGGATATCCATCCATCTTCATTTCCTAGTGTTAAGGTCTGGTTGTGTGAAAAGATACTGAAGGCTTCGATGGTCAGAATGTAAATCAAAATGTTGACCCAAAAGAAAATGCTGGCACTTACTCAAAGCATGCATAATCGCAACAAGTTCGAGATCATGAGTAGGGTAATTCACCTCATGACTCTTTAGTTTTCTAGATTCATAAGAAATAACACATCCATCCTGCAACAACACTGCCCCTATGCCATCCAAAGATGCATCAATGCAAACCATGAACTCCGTAGTAAAATCTAGAAATGCCAGAACTGGTGCACTGGTCAAACATTCCTTAAGTTTCTGAAATGCTACGTCGTACTCTTCTATCCACACAAATTTCTTCCCTTTTCTCTAAAGGGATGTGATTGGATGCACTATATTGGAGAAGTTTGACACAAATCTATGGTAATAGCTTGCTAAACCCATGAAACTTTAAACCTCGGACACATTCATAGTTGTTGGCCAATCATCAATAGCCCAAATCTTGGATGGATCTAAAAAAATTCCATCACCTAAAATGATATGTCCTAAGTAGAAAATCTCTGATCTGAAGAATTCACACTTATGATGATTGGCATATAGTCTTTTCCTACGAAGACATTCCAAAGCTTCCCCTAAATGCTGCTCATGCTCCCCAACAGAGTTCAAATACACCAAAATGTCATCCAAAAATACTCGGCAGCAAGGCAAGTTTGTAGGCAATAGGTCCAATCCATTCTAGAATTTCAAATGGACCTAAAAGTCATGGTGGTAACATGGATCCCATTCCATATCAAATTGGACTCTTACGCAGCCTTACCTGAAGAAAAACTTTCTCACAAACCAAGAATTGATGGTCAATCCTATGGTTATTAGCATATTTCTTTTGTTGGTCCTTAGTAGTAATAAGGTGTTCTCGGATCCTCTTCACTTGCTGCTCCAAATCTTGCAACATATATGGTCCTGAAAGAATCCTGTCATCCAAATTGTCCTAATTGAGAGGTGTCCTACAAGGTCTACCATACAATGCTTGGAATGGTGCCATACCTATGGAACTATGATATCCATTATTATACATGAATTCTACCAAATGCAGATACTCCTCCCACTTATTCTATCCATCCAATACGTACATCCTAAGCATGTCTTCCAAAATCTAGTTGACACATTCAGTTTGTTCGTCTGTTTTTGGATGATAAGCTGAACTGAAATTCAGCTGAGTACCTAACTCGTGCTGCATGGATCTCCAAAGAGATGAAGTAAACACTAGATCCCTATCAAAACTAATCGTTTTAGGAATTCCATGTAACTTAACTATCTGTTACATGTATACTTGGGAAACATTACTGCATTATAGGATGATCTAACTATAACAAAATGAGGAACCTTGAAAAAAAAATTTACTACCACCATAATAGCATCGTTCCTATGAGCTATAATATGTAATTCAGTTATAAAATCTATAGAAATGGCGTCCCATTTCCATTCTCGAATACTATGTGGCTGCAATAGTCCCGCAGGGTGCTAATGTTTAGCTTTAAATTGCTAACACTCCAAACATCGAGCCACAAAATCTACTGTCTCTTTTCATTCCAGGCTAATAATAATGCTACTTAAGGTTAGCAAGCATTTTCTTGACACTCAGATGAGCAGAATATGGTGCTTTGTGAGCCTCCAACATAACTAGATTTCTCAAATCACCCAACTCAGGAATGTACACTCTCCCTCTATACAGCAGCAAACCTTGAGGATTCACTGAATAACCCTCAAAATGCCTTTCTAGGATGTTGCTAGTTTCAATAACAACGTTAACATCCTGAAACCAATGATTTGTAGAAAGATTCTAAAGAATCTTATCCCTAAGATCCACTGTTAAGATCAAATAAGATAATTCATGTCACCTTCTGCTAACGCATCAACAACCACATTCTCCTTCCCTTGCACATACTTAAACTCAAAATCATATTCCGACAGGAACTCCATCCATATTTTCTACCTAGCATTGAGGTTTGGTTGTCTGAAAAGATACTAAAGGCTTTGATGGTCAGAATTTAACTCAAAATGTTGACCCAAAAGAAAATGCCGCCACTTAGTCAAAGCATGCATAATCGCAGCAAGTTTGCGATGATGAGTAGGGTAATTCACCTCATGACTCTTTATGTTCCTAGATTCATAAGAAATAACACATCCATCTTGCAACAACACTACCCCTATGCCATCCAAAGATGTATCAGTGCAAACCAAAAACTCCTATGTAGAATCTAGAACTTCCAGAACTGGAGCACTGGTCAAACATTCCTTAAGTTTCTGAAATGCTACATTGCACTCTTTTGTCCACACAAATTTCTTCCCTTTTCTCTAAAGGGATGTGATTGGATGCACTATATTGGAGAAGTTTGACACAAATCTATAGTAATAGATTGCTAAACCTATGAAACTTCAAACCTTGGACACATTCGTAGGTGTTGGCAAATCAACAATAGCTCAAATCTTGGATGGATCTACAGAAATTCCATCACCTGAAATGATATGTCCTAAGTAGCTAATCTCTGATCTGAAGAATTCACACTTCTAAGGATTGGCATATGGTCTTTTAAAAAAAATACATTCCAAAACTTTCCCTAAATGCTACTCATGCTCCCCAACAGAGTTAGAATACACCAAAATGTCATCCAAAAATACCACTACGAAATTGTTAAGGTAAGTTCTATACACACCATTCATTAGGCTCATGAAGATAGAAGGTACATTTGTCAAACCAAAATGTACTACTATGAATTCGTAGTGTCCATACCTGGTGCGAAAAGCTATCTTATGAATATCAGCTTCTTGGATTCTAAGTTTATGATACCCATATTTCAGATCAATCTTCGAAAAGACTCGGGCACCCTTGACCTAGTCAAACAAATCATCAATTCTTGCAAAAGGATACCTATTCTTAACAGTGACCTTTTTCAACTGTCTATAATCTATACAAAGTCTTAAAGAACCATCTTTCTTCTTGACAAAAATTATCTGAGCACCCCAAGGTGATACACTAGGACGAATCAAACCTTTCTCCAAAAGCTCCTCTAACAGAAATTTAAGTTCAACCAGCTCTTGAGCTATCATTTTGTAAGGAGTCTTGGAAATTGGTTCCATTCCTGGCACTAAATTGATCCAAAAATAAATTTCTCTTCTCAGTGGTATTCCAGGAATTTCTTCAACAAATACATGCAAAAAACTTTGCAAGACTGGATGATCGTGAGAAGAACCCTTATCCACGGAATCATTTAACACATTTACCGATATGGCAAACAAATTGTAGCCTTTTCGAGCACACTTTCCTAGTTTCTTGGATGAAATTGTCCACAAAGAGATGGGTCTCTTGATTCCCACAATAACTCTAGCAAAACCAAGATCATCTACACAACTGATTGATTTAACCTTGCAATCCAAAATATCTTGATGTTGTTCTAACCAATCCATACCCAAAACTATATTATACAATCCTAAAGGTATAACCCTAAGGTTTGCTGAAGTAGTGAAAGTTTTCATATGGATCTTACAGTCAAGGGCAACAATATCAATGTTCACCTTGGATCCTGATGCTAACTCCATTTGCCATCTGTCCCTTACTCTAACCACAAGAATACCACTATTTGCGACTAAAGCAAAAAAAATAAATGAGTCTATAGTTCTAGAGTCAAATAAAATAGATACTTTCTTACTTTGAGTATTACCTTGAGCTTCAATAATCATGTTCTAGTGTTTGGTCAGCTTCTGATCTAGGGTTGCAAAGATATGGTGGTTCCTGGCAGAATCACCAACTGTCACTTTAGACCTAGCTGGCTTAGGTCCTACATTAGGCTTGTCCCAGTTAGGACATTAAGACTAGTAATGACCCAACTAAACAGAATGAAAGCACTTAACAGATTTCTTGAATCTCATATTTTGACCAGAAGGATTAGGAAATGTCTTATTAGTCTACACACTCTGAGATGGTTGTGATGGTTTAGGCTGTTCTGAACTCTTGGATTTCTTACGAAGCTTTCTCTTCTTTAATTTCCCACCTGAAAATCCTTATTTCAAACTACCTTGAGGAGGCTTTTGATTCCTACTAACATTTGGAGTAGGTGGATTCATTCTCATTGTGTACAAAGCCCCATGATATCCAGACTTCATCTCAATCAGTTTTTCTCCTTCCGAAGCTTCCTGCATAGTCAAAGGTCGAAAAGTTCTCACTTCCTCCCCAATCTTGGGCAAAAGTCCTTTGATGAACTACTGTATCATGGCCTTATCATTTTCAGTCCACCTAGAAAACTTCTTAAGCTCCTAGAATCTACGTTTATAAGCTTCCACTGTAAAGCCAGACTGCACAATATGAAAGAACTCCTCTGCACAAGCTTGACACCAATATTCAGACATAAACCTCTCCTTGAATCACTCTACAAAGAGCTCCCAAGTAACTAGAGAGATATCAATTGCCAGCTTCTCCAACTCTTGCTCCCACGACAAGGAACCAAATCCTCCCAAAAGCATAACTATCCATCTTACCTTCATGTTACTCAAGTAATGATGTAAGAGAAAGCATCACTTAATGTTTAGCAGTCAAGATTTTGCCATTGTACCCTATTTCGTATAGTAGAATAATGGTCCTTTCATCTTGGAAAGATCCTTGAGCTGAGCTCTTGCCACTGGATCTTCCTCGATAGGAAGGTTAATACCTTGCACAAGAGGTCTCCTATCATTCACTTCCGCACCAGGAATTTGGTTATTAGCCTCAATATTATTTAGACGTTCCAAAATCCTCTGAAGTACCATAGCTTGATCTACTTGATTATTTTGGTTATTTCCAACCCCAGCATTCTGATCAAAGTGATCATTCCCAGCAAAATTCTTGTGCCTAGGACCTCTACCATGGCCCTTGCCCCTACCTCAACCTTTGCCAGCAATGTTATCCTTAGGAATACCACATCCTCTAGTTCCTTTAGTGATAGGAGGAATGATAGGAACCTACAAACAAAAATTATTAATACACAACAATGACGGGTTGAAACGTAAAACCCAAGAGTCTTGGTTATTCAAACCATGCTCTGACACCAAATGTAACACCACCACTATCCACAAAACCAATAAAAAGGAATTCCAAAAAAAATTACGAAGTACTTAATTTTTTTTTATTTAACTCCTCTTATTACAAGTACAAGTACACAGATTGAATCATTCTCAAACTGAAAACCTCAAAATACATGAAAACATCATCCAGATATGATTCCATAAATATTCTAAAACATATTGAGCTCAGTACAATAATAAAGTACAATCTCATCCTTAACTACCTATGTCCAAATATGGACCCTACAAGCAAATGAATAATGATTTACGAAGAACTTCATTAAGCATCTTTAGCTACTTGTAAACTCGAAGCACCTTGAAACACACAGGAAGCAACACAAATCAAAAGAGGGATCAGTACACACCGAGTTGAATAGAATAATCCACCTGCATGCATGTTAGACCAAACATATACATAACCATAATGCAAATATCCATTTTACTACAACATAGTGCAGTTCCAAAATTAAGATGCAAAAAGAAAACCTTTACTTATTGTTGCAAAATTAAACTCGCACTAAGAATAACACATAAATGAAACATATATATACTGAGGTGTCATCGTTATGGCACTAAGATATTGCATCCCTGTATGGTATGCTCATATTCAACACATAACGAGTTTCTCTATTATACTTGTCAATGATAGAATAGAGATATGCCTTGTTCTCCATACTTAACCATAAAGGTCTAAGTCATAGGTAAGACCAACTATCTTTTATATATGTAATTAACCCACCCAATTCATTTTATAGTTATCGCTGAATTAATTAACTGAATAAGATAAACCAAATTCAGCCACCCTGATATACGTTCATCACAACTATTCTTAAAATACGCATCAAACAAATTTTCTAAGAATGTTCATGTTACAAATATAATTCAGTATTCAACATGGTACTACATCCTTTAATCTATTCGAACATATCTTAATTTAAACCCAACGTTATAATCCCCAAACAATATCAATTAAATGACTACTCAACGGTAACAGAAAAAGCTGAATAAGAATATATATATGTTTCCTTAAGCTGGTAACATTAAATAGAACTTTTTTTTTAAAACAATTATACCTAGGCAAAGAAAATTCATATAATATAACCTAAATATAACATTGGCCAATAAATAGCTTGCAATGTTCACAAATTTCTTTCACCAAAACAACTGAAATATACTTTCTATTATTCATCCAAAAGTATAGTGCATCACAAAATTAAAGAATTCAAATATAGAATCTTGAAACAAGCTGAATGTTCAGACATAAAACACATGTCCCAAGGAAATTATCACCAAGTTCAGCAGATGATATGAACATAATATCAGAGAAAAATATTATAACCACAATTTCCTAATATGTAGTAAAATCAGAGAAGTGGTTAGGCATGACATCCTTCCCCACTAGGATTCAACTTTCTCCTGGAAGTCAGCAAACAAGTGCAGATGAGTTGTTGTCATCTTTTCAGTGTCCTCCTAGGTAGAAGATGTTTCATCATTGGGGTCCCATAGGACCTTTACCTGCTTTATTTCTCTTCCTCTTAAACTCAAAGTTCTTCTTTGCATTATTTGTACTAGTTCCAGCATGATTTGACCATCCAAAATTTGCAAATTTTTCAAGTCAAGCACATGAGCAATATCAGATATATACTTACATAATACTAAAATATGAAATACATTATGTATGAGTGAAAGACTCGGTGGCAAGGCAAGTTTGTAGGCAATAGGTCCAATCCATTCTAGAATTTTAAACGGACCTACAAATCGTGGTGCTAACTTGGATCCCTTTCAATATCGAATTGGACTCTTACGCGACCTTACCCGGAGAAACACTTTCTCACCAACCATAAATTGATGGTCAATGCTCTTCTTATCAGCATATTTCTTTTGTTGATCCTGAGTAGTAATAAGGTGTTCTTAGATCCTCTTCACTTGCTGCTCCAAATCTTGCAACATATTAGGTCCTAAAAGAATCCTGTCATCCAAATTGTCCCAACTGAGAGGTGTTCTACAAGGTCTACCGAACAATGCTTGGAATGGTGCCATACCTATGGATCTATGATATCCACTATTATACATGACTTATACCAAATGTAGATACTCCTCCCACTTATTTTTTTTGTCCATTATGTACATCCTAAGCGTGTCTTCCAAAATCTGGTTGACACATTCAGTTTGTCCGTCTGTTTCTGGATCATAAGCTAAACTAAAATTTAGCTAAGTACCTAACTCTTGCTGCATGGATCTCCAAAGAGATGAACTAAACAATGGATCCCTATCAAGAATAAACTTTTTAAGAATTCTGTGTAACTTAACTATCTATTCCATATATACTTTGGCAATCATTGCTACATTATAGGATGATCTAACTAGAACAAAATGAGCAACCTTCAAAAAAAAATCTACTACCACCATAATAGTATCATGCCTACAAGTTGTAATAGGTAATCTAGTTATAAAATCTATATAAATGGTGTCCCATTTGCATTCTAGAATACTATGTGGCTACAATAGTCCCGCAAGGTGCTGATGTTCAGCTTTAACTTGTTGACACTCTAGACATCGAGCCACAAAATCTGCTATGTCTCTTTTCATTCCAGGCCAATAATAATGTTGCTTGAGGTCAGCAAGCATTTTCTTGACACTCAGATGAGCTAAATATGGTGCTTTGTGAGCCTCCAACATAACTAGATTTCTCAAATCACCCAACCAGGGAACATACACACTCCCTCTATACAGTAGCAAACCTTCAGGATTCACTAAATACCCCTAAAGAATCTTATCCCTAAGATCCACTGTTAAGATCAAAGAAGATAATTCATGTCACCTTCTCCTAAGTGCATCAACAACCACATTCTCCTTCCCTTGCACATACTTAATCTCAAAGTCATATTCACATAGGAACTCCATCCATGTTCATTTCCTAGCATTGAGGTCTAGTTGTGTGAAAAGATACTGAAGGCTTCAATGGTTAGAATGTAACTCAGAACGTTGACCGAAAAAGAAATGATGGCACTTAGTCAAAGCATGCATAATCGCAGCAAGTTCGAGATCATGAGTAGGGTAATTCACCTCATGACTCTTTAGTTTTCTAGATTCATAAGTAATAACACATCCATCCTACAACAACACTACCCCTATGCCATCTAAAGATGCATCAGTGCAAACCACGAACTCCTTAGTAAAATCTAGAAATGCCAAAACTGGTGCACTGGTCAAACATTCCTTAAGTTTTTGAAATGCTACCTCGTACTCTTCTATCCACACAAATTTCTTCCCTTTTCTCTAAAGGGATGTGATTGGATGCACTATATTGGAGAAGTTTGACACAAATCTATGGTAATAGCTTGCTAAACCCATGAAACTTCAAACCTTGGACACATTCGTAGGTGTTGGCCAATCAACAATAGCCTGAATCTTGGGTGGATCTAAGAAAATTCCATCACCTGAAATGATATGTCCTAAGTAGCAAATCTCTGATCTAAAGAATTCACACTTCTGAAGATTAGCATATAATCTTTTCCTACGAAGACATTCCAAAACTTGCCTTAAATGCTTCTCATTCTCCTCAACAGAGTTTGAATACACCAAAATGTCATCCAAAAATACTCGGTGGCAACGCAAGTTTGTAGGCATTAGGTCCAATCCATTCTAGAATTTCAAACGGACCTAAAAATCGTGGTGCTAACATGGATCCCTTTCCATATCGAATTGGACTCTTACATAGCCTTACCCGAAGAAACTCTTTCTCACCAATCAATAATTGATGGTCAATCCTATGGTTATTAGCATATTTCTTTTGTTGGTCCTGAGCAGTAATAAGGTGTTCTTAGATCCTCTTCACTTGCTGCTCCAAATCTTGCAACATTTCAGGTCCTAAAAGAATCCTATTATCCAAATTGTCCCAACTAATAGGTTTCCTACAAGGTCTACCATACAATTCTTGGAATGGTGCCATACCTATGGAACTATAATATCCATTACTATATGCGAATTCTACCAAATGTAGATACTCCTCCCACTTATTTTGTCTATCCACTACGTACATCCTAAGCATGTCTTCCAGAAACTGTTTGATACATTTAGTTTGTTTGTCTATTTTTGGATGATAAGTTGAACTAAAATTTAACTGAGTACCTAACTCTCGCTAGATGGATCTTCAAAGAGATGAAGTAAACACTGGATCCCTATCAAAAATAATCTTTTTAGGAATTCCATGTAACTTAGCTATTTGTTACATATATACTTTGGCAATCATTGTTGCATTATAGGATGATCTAACTAGAACAAAATGAGCAACCTTCAAAAAACAATCTACTACCACCATAATAGCATCGTGCCTATGAGCTATAATATGTAATCCAGTTATAAAATCTATAGAAATGGTGTCCCATTTCCATTCTCGAATACTATGTGGCTGCAATAGTCCCACAGGGTGCTGATGTTCAGCTTTAACTCGCTGACACTCCAAAGATCAAGGCACAAAATCTACTCTCTCTTTTCATTCCAGGCCAATAATAATGCTACTTAAGGTTAGCAAGCATTTTCTTGACACTCAGATGAGCTGAATATGGTGCTTTGTGAGCCTCCAACATAACTAGATTTCTAAAATCACCCAACTCAGGAATGTACACACTCCCTCTATACAACAGAAACCCTTGAGGATTCACTGAATAACCCTCAAAATGCCCTTCTAGGATGCTGCCGCTGTCAATAACAACCTTAACATCTTGAAACCAATGATTTGCAGAAAGATTTTGAAGAATCTTATCCCTAAGATCCACTGTTAAGATCAAAGAAGATAATTCATGTCACCTTCTGCTAAGTGCATCAACAACCACATTCTCCTTCCCTTGCACATACTTAATCTCAAATTTATATTCCCACAGGAAATCCATCCATCTTTTCTACCTACCGTTGAGGTCTACTTCTCTTTGAAGTATCCCCCCGCTCAAAAAGCTTCAATGGATTCCCTTCATCTCCATTATCCCCCATCCATATCTAGCATCCGTCTCTCCTACCCCAGCTGATGCATCAGTATCTCTTTGAATGACTCATCACTCTTAGCTTTAGGGATCCACAATCCTAGTCTTAGGGATCCACCAATCCAAATCAATCCACCAAACCTCATCTTTCGAGATCCACAATCGTAGTCCTAGGGATCTCCAATCTAACTCCTTGAAATCCTGTTGCATTAGCTTTATAATCCCCTCATCCATATCCCTATCCTAGATTCCTTTCTATAGAACTCTGCTCCTTCATCCTCCACCTTCCCTAAGGTCTTAAGCTTGCTTCCTCTTATGCATCTGATTCTCCTTTATCATTCTCCCATAGTGAGAGTTTGAGCTAATTCAGCCCCTTCTCTTTGCCAATCTGAGTCTCCTTTCTCATCTCGAATTCTTGTACTTTTCAAGAAGCAATCGAGCCTTGCTTTCTCTCCTCGCTACCTTCTTGAGGGGGCATCTCACAGTCCATTCTCTCCTCTTCTGCTCTAGCCTTGGGCATCTTATTTTCTTATCTTTGATGCCATGCCACTTGCGGCATCACATCAAAGAGGGGCAAAATGTAGACACCTAAAAACCTTTAGAAAATAAAGTATTTTTATTTTCTGAAAAAGTCCTGATGACATCATCATTTATTAATTAATTAATTTTCATGCCATTAAATCCCTTTATCTTAATTAAAAATATTTAATTAAGGAATCCCTCCCAAAAATGTTTAAATCTTATTTAAACATTATTTCCTTATTTATTAATTATTTAATTAATAAATTGACAAAAATCCTAAAATAAATAAAAATTTTATTTTTTGCCCAAAAACTTGGCCAATTTCCTTATGACCAATAACCTCTTCCAAAATCTTCTAATCCTTCTTTAATTTTGATTAAAGGATAATCCCATCATTTCCTACCCCTAATCCCAACTCAAAATATTTAATTAAGATTAAATAGTAATCCTCATGTTTATTAAAAAAGTTTTAATAAATATCTCCTCAACCCAAACCCTTGAAATAAATAAAACTTTATTTATTTCCTAAAAATCTAATTTATCCTCATCCTAAGAAGTTCTAGACTCTTCTAGAAAGTCTTCATCCTCATCCTAGGAAATTCTAGACTATTCTAGAAAGTCTTTATCCACATCCAAAGTCTAGACTCTTCTAGAAGATGTCTTTAAACCTAATCCTAATCCCCTCCTAACCTTGTCACATTCCCTAAACATGGGTTAAAACTTACTAACCCAAGCCAAAGTTAACAAATATCTCTTCCTTCACCCACCCTCATTAAATGCCATCCACTTGCCTATCCTTAAGCTAATCCTAAACCATCCTAATCCATCCTCTAATCATTTGCACAAGCCTAAGCAAGCTTAGAACCTTCCTAATCAAGCCCAAGTCAAAATTGCTCTCATCACCCTCAAAATATCTCAACCATAAAACTTTATGAAGTCCACTAGGTCATAAATGACTCTTACAAGCCCTTTTATTGCTCTTACAAGTCATTATGAGGGTCTTTATGAAGATTTTATCTCTTGAGCCTCCTTTGTTGACTCATCCTTGCCCTTTCCTCCATCCTCTCACCATGTGACATGTGTCACTCCTTGATTGGCTATAAGGAAGCACAATCCATGTGCTCTCCTCTCATGCAATCTGAGCTTTCCATAAGCTTTTTCCCATCCTTGCATCTTAGCCCTCAATCCCTCAAGCCTCTTGCCTATAAATTGGATCCTTCCCCTTTACAAAATAACACAATCCATGAAGTAAAGTTATAATGCTATTTTAAGAGCCAAATCCATACTAAAGCCATCTATCCACACCAAAAATCCACAATCATCCATTGAAGCCTTTGGAAGCATATTGAGCATACATCCTATCTATTTAGACAAAGCCACTCAACAAGAGAGCTTCTCATTGAGAGAGTGCATTAATGGCTCATATTCTCAATTGAGAGTTCATCTTAGTCCCACCGGGCGTTCCAAAATGTATATGCAAAAGGAATCCTAGCTATCTACCATCCTATCCACATCGCCTCCAAGCAATTCCCAAATCTCTCGTAATGACCCTTATGCATCCATCTTCTACTCACCCATCTCCACTACTGAATCTCCCATCTATCCATCCCCTGCCTTTGAAGAATCCATCCCTTCACCTCCTATCGCACCATCCACTCCAAACCAATCCTATCAAGATCTTGCCCAAAAGCATGTTGACATCCCCCAAAGCATAAATGAAGATATCATCGTACCATGTCTTCCATCCATAGTGCAGTCACCATCTCCTCCATCTCCAAAACCTCAAGCCATATCTCCTCCACTACGAGATATCTTGTCATCCCACCAGCTACATCAAGATCCTATCCTTCCATCTCCCCCGCTCCATGCTTCCATCTTACCACCTATCCAAGCTAGTCCACCATCTATAATCTACCCTCTTGGTTCACTTACATTCATCCACGGTGGCCCTCTCTCAGCAGAAGAATTAAGAACAGTATCTCCCCATTGCAATACACCTAATAAATCACTTCTACCATTTTCTGCAAGTAAAAAGTTTCCTCAGCTTGTTCAAATGCTCAATCGATGGCATTATCAAGGTCAAGGTTTAGGACCACAAGAGCAAGGAATCAGAGAGCCTATTATTGCACAAAAAAATCTAGGATTTCATGGTCTTGGATATGTATCCAAAGGCTCACCATCTAAAGGTGTTGGTACACCGCACCCCCAAACCAAGCCTATCTCCAAGCCCACCATGCTAGCCTCCCATCACTTCTTCAAGAAATCTTATGTCATCCCCCCTCCACCATCTTTGCAACCCAAAACAACCTACCATATCCCCCCTTCATCCACTAAATCCATTTTGGGTCCCTATGTCCCAAAATCTACCATCCTCCATCCTCCTATCAGCCATCATAAAAATCCTATTCCATCCATTCCTATGCAAGATCAACAAAGGCACATATTAGGGCACATCATCCATCATCATCCCCCTACATGCTCTTTCATATCCTCTCCATCTCACAAAGCTTCTTCTAACCATCTTCCCAAAGCTTACCACAGCAATGTGAATGCCAACTTCAAAATGCATAAAGCTAAAAATCCACATCCTAGGCAATCATATGTCTATTCTAAAAGACATACTCCAACAAGGCAAAATCCAATCAAAGAATGCAAAACAATGCAAAAGCCTATGAAAAGCAAATCCAAAACCATGTGGATCCCCAAGAAAAACGTTGAAACCCAATGCATAATGGCATCCACCATTGCTAATCCCCCATCTAGTGACTCATGTCCCCCATCCCCTAACTCCATCTTGGGTGCCTATATCCCCAAGCACGCTTCCACAAATCCTCCATCACGCCCGCATCTACCATCTATCCCCCATATGCTATTTTCACACCCGTCCCAACATGTGCCAATGTTTCTCTTGCAAGCATCCCCATCTCATGCTCCTTTCCAACATTTTCATCCCTCCATCTCCTACCATCAATCCCATATAATCCAATCTATTGCATAAATCACACATCCGGTATACCAACAACTAGCAACAAAATTGAACATTCCAACAACCAGTGAAAAATCCCAAAAAAGCCAAAATAGCTGAAGAAAGCCAAAATCATTCCAGCTAAGTCCAAAGTCAAAAAGTCAAAAAAGAAAAGAAAAATAAAGCATCCACTGGTGAAAACTTGGCAATTCAAGCACCTTGGACAAGTACCATGATGAAAACTTGGCAAACAAGCATCATGTGTAATCTAGCCATCCCCAGCTTAGCCTATCATCCTCATGCTTTTGGTCACATCTTGCCATCCAGCTTCATCTTCCAATTTATCCACCTATCTTTCATCCTCCAGCTTTTATCTATCACTATCCACTTATCTTCTGCAACCTCACCCCATCATCCCAGCTATCATCCATCTCCCTAGCCCCTTCAGCTTTTTCCATCCTAGCTTTAATCCTATCACATCCATCATAAGACCTCCTTCCACATGTTATCTTCTGACTGGGGGCACTATATTCCTTGGAGATCTTGTCTTGTCCATCCTCCCTTATCATTTCTATCTAGCTCTAGGCTATCCTCATGCAAACCCAATGTCATCTCTTTATATCCATCATAATCCTAGCTATCTACCATCCTATCCAGCCATCTCATCCTGCTCCTCTAGCTATCCTTGATAACAAAATCTCTCATCATCATTGGATGCATCCTGCCAAATCCATATCTTTCGTTATCACCTCATCCTTAGCTTCTGTATCTTGTACAACATCGAACCATCCCGCTATCCTATCATCGTGAGCTTTTTCCTGCTTGTAACTATCTTGGTCAGCTTTAGCTTGTAAATATCTTGGTTCGTCAGCTTGTACATCCTCTTTAGCTTAGTACCATTGTATCTATCCAGCGTTCGTGTCAGTTCATCCTTGGTCAACATCTTGCACACATCGCACACTTTGGTTAGATATTCCAATGCATCCTTTAGCTATATTTCCTATCACCAAAGTGTTATCTTTCTTAGTTCAGCTTGCCAGACGCATCACTCATCCAAATCTACCAGCTTAGGTGCTCTCCGATAGGTCCTTGCAGGATATAGCTTTCCTCATGTCTGATCTTGGTTCGTTAGTACCTCGTCCTACCCATCTCGTTGGCAAATGGTTCTCTTTTGGATTTTCACTTTATTTTGATTTGGGATCTTCCCTTTTGGGTCTTGAAGTATCTTTTCCAAGCAATCTCCTTGTTCCCTCCTCAAGGTTGCCATGATCTTCCATATCATGGTATGCTGCGAATGGGGCAATTAGAGCGTAAGGTCTTGATCAGGTCTTTCATTTGTTTTTCTTTTCTGCTTGAGGGTTCTCCAATGTCGTTTCCACGCTGCTTCCTCTAGGATTCATGTGTGATGTTGGGGCAATCCTTGCATGTTTGTTTTGAGTTAGTTTGTTAATCCTTTGGACGGTTGGTGAAAAGGCCTTGATGTTCTTGGTAACCTTGGCAATTAACCAACAGTCCTATAGCAAATCTAGTGCTCAACTACATGGTGGTACTTCTCTTTGAAGTATCCCCCCGCTCAAAAAGCTTCAATGGATTCCCTTCATCTCCATTATCCCCCATCCATATCTAGCATCCGTCTCTCCTACCCCAGCTGATGCATTAGTATCTCTTTGAATCACTCATCACTCTTAGCTTTAGGGATCCACAATCCTAGTCTTAGGGATCCACCAATCCAAATCAACCCACCAAACCTCATCTTTCAAGATCCACAATCCTAGTCCTAGGGATCTTCGAAACCCACCTTCCGCCAATCTAACTCCTTGAAATCCTGTTGCATTAGCTTTATAATCCCCTCATCCATATCCCTATCCTAGATTCCTTTCTATAGCACTCTGCTCCTTCATCCTCCACCTTCCCTAAGGTCTTAAGCTTGCTTCCTCTTATGCATCTGATTCTCCTTTATCATTCTCCCATAGTGAGAGTTTGAGCTAATTCAGCCCCTTCTCTTTGCCAATCTGAGTCTCCTTTCTCATCTCGGATTCTTGTACTTTTCAAGAAGCAATCGAGCCTCGCTTTCTCTCCTCGCTACCTTCTTGAGGGGGCATCTCACAGTCCATTCTCTCCTCTTCTGCTCTAGCCTTGGGCATCTTATTTTCTTATCTTTGATGCCATGCCACTTGCGGCATCACATCAAAGAGGGGCAAAATGTAGACACCTAAAAACCTTTAGAAAATAAAGTATTTTTATTTTTTGAAAAAGTCCTGATGACATCATCATTAATTAATTAATTAATTAATTATTTAATTAATTAATTAATTTTCATGCCATTAAATCCCTTTATCTTAATTAAAAATATTTAATTAAGGAATCCCTCCCAAAAATGTTTAAATCTTATTTAAACATTATTTCCTTATTTATTAATTATTTAATTAATAAATTGACAAAAATCCTAAAATAAATAAAAAATTTATTTTTTGCCCAAAAACTTGGCCAATTTCCTTATGACCAATAACCTCTTCCAAAATCTTCTAATCCTTCTTTAATTTTGATTAAAGGATAATCCCATCATTTCCTACCCCTAATCCCAACTCAAAATATTTAATTAAGATTAAATATTAATCCTCATGTTTATTAAAAAAGTTTTAATAAATATCTCCTCAACCCAAACCCTTGAAATAAATAAAACTTTATTTATTTCCTAAAAATCTAATTTATCCTCATCCTAAGAAGTTCTAGACTCTTCTAGAAAGTCTTCATCCTCATCCTAGGAAATTCTAGACTATTCTAGAAAGTCTTTATCCACATCCAAAGTCTAGACTCTTCTAGAAGATGTCTTTAAACCTAATCCTAATCCCCTCCTAACCTTGTCACATTCCCTAAACATGGGTTAAAACTTACTAACCCAAGCCAAAGTTAACAAATATCTCTTCCTTCACCCACCCTCATTAAATGCCATCCACTTGCCTATCCTTAAGCTAATCCTAAACCATCCTAATCCATCCTCTAATCATTTGCACAAGCCTAAGCAAGCTTAGAACCTTCCTAATCAAGCCCAAGTCGAAATTTCTCTCATCACCCTCAAAATATCTCAACCATAAAACTTTATGAAGTCCACTAGGTCATAAATGACTCTTACAAGCCCTTTTATTGCTCTTACAAGTCATTATGAGGGTCTTTATGAAGATTTTATCTCTTGAGCCTCCTTTTTTGACTCATCCTTGCCCTTTCCTCCATCCTCTCACCATGTGACATGTGTCACTCCTTGATTGGCTATAAGGAAGCACAATCCATGTGCTCTCCTCTCATGCAATCTGAGCCTTCCATAAGCTTTTTCCCATCCTTGCATCTTAGCCCTCAATCCCTCAAGCCTCTTGCCTATAAATTGGATCCTTCCCTTTTAAAAAATAACACAAACCATGAAGTAAAGTTATAATGCTATTTTGAGAGCCAAATCCATACTAAAGCCATCTATCCACACCAAAAATCCACAATCATCCATTGAAGCCTTTGGAAGCATATTGAGCATACATCCTATCTATTTAGACAAAGCCACTCAACAAGAGAGCTTCTCATTGAGAGAGTGCATTAATGGCTCATATTCTCAATTGAGAGTTCATCTTAGTCTATCTTGAAGTTTATGAATTTTGTTTAGTTTGTAGAAGCTTTATTTAAATTTAGTTTCTATTAGCATACTAACATTGCTCATATACACCCCTATGCCATCCAAAGATGCATCAGTACAAACCATGAACTCCTTAGTAGAATCTGGAACTGCCAAAACTAGTGCATTGGTCAAACATTCCTTAAGTTTCTGAAATGCTACCTCGCACTCTTCTGTCCACACATTCATAGGTGTTGGCCAATCAACAATAGCTTGAATCTTGGATGGATCTACAAAAATTCCATCACCTGAAATGATATGTCCTAAGTAGCTAATCTCCAATCTGAAGAATGCACACTTCTGAAGATTGGCATACAGTCTGTTCCAACGAAGACATTCCAAAACTTTCCCTAAATGCTACTCATTCTCCCCAACAGAGTTACAATACACCAAAATGTCATCCAAAAATACCACTACGAACTTGTCAAGGTAAGTTCTAAACACACCATTCATTAGGCTCATGAAGATAGAAGGTTCATTTGTCAAACCAAAAGGTACTACTATGAATTCGTAGTGTCCATACCTGGTGCGAAAAGCTATCTTATGAATATCAGCTTCTTGGATTCTAAGTTTATGATACCCAAATTTTAGATCAATCTTCAAAAAGACTTGGGCACCCTTGACCTAGTCAAACAAATCATCAATTCTTGGCAAAGGATACCTATTCTTAACAATGACCTTGTTCAACTATCTATAATCTATACAAAGTCTTAAAGAACCATCTTTGTTCTTGACAAAAATTATCGAAGCACCCCAAGGTGATACACTTGGATGAATCAAACCTTTACCCAAAAGCTCCTCCAATTGAAATTTAAGTTCAACCAGCTCTTGAGCTATCATTTTGTAAGGAGTCTTTGAAATTGGTTCCGTTCCTGGCACTAAATCAATCCAAAAATCAATTTCTCTTCTTGGTTGTATTCCTGGAATCTCTTCAACAAATACATCCAAAAAACTCTACAAGACTGGATGATCATGAGAAGAACCCTTATCCATGGAATCATTTAAGTCATTTATCAATATGGCAAACAAACTGTAGCCTTTTCAAGCACACTTTGCCAGTTGCTTGGCAGAATTTGTCTGCAAAGAGATGGGTCTCTTGATTCCCACAATAACTCTAGCGAAACCAAGATCATCTACACAACTGATTTATTTAACCTTGTAATTCAAAATAGCTTGATGTTGTTCTAACCAATCCATACCCAAAACTATATCATACAATCCTAAAGGTATAACACTAAGGTTCGGTGAAGTAGTGAAAGTTTTCATATGGATCTTACAGTCAAGAGCAACAATATCAATGTTCACCTTGGATCCTGACACTAACTCCACTTCCCATCTATCCCTTACCCTAACCATAGGAATACCACTATTTGCGACTAAAGCAGAAAAAATAAATGAGTCTATAGTTCTAGAGTAAAATAAAATAGATACTTTCTTACCTTGAGTATTACCTTGAGCTTCAATAACCGTGTTCTGGTGTTTGGTTGGCTTCTAATCCAAGGTTGCAAAGATACGGTGGTTCCTGGCAGAATCACCAACTGTCGCTTTAGACCTAGCTGGCTTAGGTCCTACCTTCAGCTTGTCCTGGTTAGGACATTGAGACTAGTAATGACCCAACTAACCACAATGAAAGCACCTAACACATTTCTTGAATCTCATATTTTGACCAGAAGGATAAGGAAATGGCTTATTACTTTGCACACTCTAAGATGGCTGGGATGGTTTAGGCTGTTCTGCACTCTTGGAGTTCTTACCAAACTTTCTCTTCTTGAATTTCCCACCTGAAAATCCTGATTTCAAACTACCTTGAGGAGGCTTTTGATTCCTACTGACATTTGGAGTAGGTGGATTCATGCTCATTTTGTATGAAGCCCCATGATATCTAGACTTTGTCTCAATAAGTTTTTCTCATTCCGAAGCTTCCTGCATAGTCAAAGGTCAAAATGTTCTCACTTCCTCCCCAATCTTGGGCAAAAGTCCTTTGATGAACTATTGTATCATGGCCTTATCATTTTCAGTCCACCTAGAAAACTTCTTAAGCTCGTAGAATCTATGTTTATAAGATTCTAGTGTAGAGCCAGACTGCATAATATGAAAGAACTCCTCTGTACAGGCCTAACACCAATATTCATACATAAACCTCTCCTTGAATCTCTCTACAAAGAGCTCCCAAGTAACTAGAGAGATATCAATGCCCAAATTCTCCAACTCTTGCTGCCATGACAAGGAACCAAATCCTCTCAAATGCATAACTGCCCATCTTCCCTTCACGTTACTTAAGTAATGATGTAAGACAAAGCATCGCTCAATGTTTAGCAGCCAAGTTTTTGCCATTGTGCCCTATTCTATAAAGTAGAATAACGGTCATTTCATCTTGGAAAGATCCTTGAGCTGGGCTCCTACCACTAGATCTTCCTCGACAGGAAGGTTGATACCTTGCACAAGAGGTCTTCTATCATTCACTTCCCCACCAAGAATTTGGTTATTAGCCTCAATATTATCAAGACATTCCAAAATCCTCTGAAGTACCATAGCTTGATCTACTTAATTATTTTGGTTGTTTCCAACCCCAGCATTCTGATCAAACTAATCATTCCCAACAAAATTCTTGTGCCTAGGACCTCTACCATGGCCCTTGCCACTGGCTGGACCTCTTCTAGCAAGGTTATCCTGAGGAATACCACGTCCTCAAGTTCCTCTAGTGATGGGAGGAATGATAGCAACCTACAAACAAAAATTATTAATACGCAACAATGACGGGTTGAACCCTAAAAACCAAGAGTCCTAGTTATTCAAACCACGCTCTGATACCAAATGTAACACTACTACTATCCACAAAACCAATAAAAAGGAATTCCAAAAACAAGGACAAAGTTCATAATATTTTTTTTATTTAAATACTCTTATTACAAGTACAAGTACACAGATTGAATCATTCTCAAACTGAAAACCTCAAAATACATGAAAACATCATCCAAATATGATTCCATAAAGATTCTAAAACATATTGAATTCAATACAATAATGAAGTACAATCTCATCCTTAACTGCCTATCTCCAAATATGGACCCTACAAGCAAATGAATAATGATTCAGGAAGAACTTCATTAAGCATCTTTAGCTACTTGTAAACTCGAAGCACCTGGAAACACACAGGAAGCAACACAAAACAAGAGAGGGCTTAGTACACACTAAGTTGAATAGCATAATCCACCTGCATGCATGTTAGACCAAACATATATATAACCATAATACAGATATCCATTTTACTACAAAATAGTGCAGTTCCAAAATTAATATGCAAAAAGAAAACCTTTACTTATTATTGCAAAATTAAACTCGCACTAAGAATAACACGTAAATGAAACATATATATACTGAGGTGTTATCGTTATGGCACTAGGATAATGCATCCCTGTATGGTATGCTTATAGTCAACACATAACGAGTTTCTCTATTATACTTGTCAATGACAGAATAGAGATATGCCTTGTTCTTTGTACTTAACCATAAAGGTCTAAGTAATAGGTAAGGCCAACTACCTTTTATATATGTAATTAACCCACCCAATTAATTTTATAGTTATCATTGAATTAATTAACTAAATAAGATAAACCAAATTCAGCCGCCCTGATATATGTTCATCACAGCTATTCTTAAAATATACATCAAACAGATTTTCTAAGAATGTTCATGTTACAAATATAATTCAGTATTCAACATGTTACTACATCCTTTAATCTATTCGGACATATCTTAACATTTCCTATTTCCAATGTAAATTTAGATTACTACAACAACAAAAACAAATATTATAATAATAGAACTCATCAATACAATTAAATTAACATCTTAACTTAATGATATTTACTGATCTTAGTACTATAATATTCATCCCTACTGTCATAACAATCTTTACTTATCCTTAGAAATATCTAAATAGTCAGATCAACTACAAAAGATACCTTTGTTTTGAAAATGAATTCCATCAACATATTTCATAATTGAAACTTAAAATGAATCAACTTTCCATTTCAATAAAATTTAGAAAACAACTCTGACTCTCATTAAAACAAAGTATAACCTTTTATATAAATAAATTCTTTTTGTGTTTCAACATTATGATTGAATTGTAATACAACATTCTAATACCATTGATAGTTTTCTTACAAGTTCAAATCCCATCATTGTTTGAATAGATGACCAAAAACAATGTTTTCATTACGTTTTTGGCTATCCAATAAAAAAAAATGACTTATTTTCTAATCATAGTCAAATTTTTAAGTTTATAAAAATTGGTATTGCAGTATTCTAATAAATTTTCAACTAAGAGCATATTTTCCAAATGTAAAAATGATCTCTTTTGACATTTACAACTCCATTATTCAACAATACCTACTGATTTATATTATTATTATTATTATTTTTGTTCTGTCTCTTACAATACTATCCAATCTACTGTGAATAAAAGAATAAAATAAAAATATCCAAAGAATTGCTAATATTCAATTAAATAAAATCTAATGTTATATCAAAGTGAATCGATTATCAACTTATTATCATCTATTCTCAAAAATTTGCAATCAACTTGGGGTTTTCCCATTATCATACGACAATCATTTATGAACGTAAACCGTTTCTATCTTATCTAATATAGATAATGTTTGGCTATTAGCTCATGATTCAAGAACAAAGAAACACTACAAATAAGCTATTATGACAGCAAGTTCAAACAATTAAATCAATATTTTCTTGCATCTATCACAACCAAATCACAAGTTTCCTTATTGCAGAGATAAACTATAAATCTTAATTTAAAACCTCATATATCGAATGAGATTGAACTATTCATCAAAACCCAAGAACTTGCAATATATGCCAACTATTTAACAAAACAACAATGACAAGTCCTTACTATCAACTGTCAACTTTCTATGAATTAATGCAACCAAAAAAATTGATACTATGCAGTTAACCATCAAAAGTATGGATTATGACAATGAAAAGATTAAAAACTTAAGATATTCCAAATTTGTCAAATCCGACATCTCTATGTTGCCCCCTATACTTTACTTCACACAAATTGTTTAACAAAAAAGACTACACCCTCAATTTGAGAAACGTCCCTTTCCAATTAAATCTTAACCCTCGATCAAGAAAGGTTATACGTTCACAAGTATACATCATACAACAAAACTCAAAATATAGCACCATACCTCACATTTAAGTATCGATACATACAAAGCTACGAGATACATATAACCCAACTTTGCATATACCCATGCTTAAGTGTTAGATACTCAACATATCACTGTTAATCTGTATTTAATCAAACATATAAAAATATAAATGCAATTATAAAGAGAGGGAGATTAGGGTAAGAAATTTCCCCTACTTGTGAAATAGTAGAGGGTAATTGCTAAGCTACATGAACTTAAGTAACTCACTGAGAATGCCAAAGCCCAAAATGAATACAACACTTCCAAAATGCAGAGACCCAAATACTAGCTTGCAATGGTGGATATGATGATCAACAACATAATCCAGAGAAGTTTATCAAAATAACTTGCTGAGCGCAACACCACAATGCTCGGCCTTAAAAACTCAAGATCATTTTCAACAAATTCCTCCATGAAGTCGATTACACAGCATCAAGGGTTACAAATGTTCTTCAATCAGAGCAATATAGCCAAATTTTTGGCCCTTACTCAACAGATAACCAAACTATCAACATGAAATGGCCGACTATACTAACAGTGCCTTAAAACCCCATAACTTCTACATTCAATGATCTTTCATTCAAAAAAGGGCCATGTATATGGCAAGTCCACTACCTCTGCCATATTTTGGTTAAGATAAAAGCAAATATCCATTTGATAAATAAGCATGCAAATCCCATTAGGTTTGTGTTATTCAAAACTCATTTCAAACATCTATAAAACCATTTTATGAGACCTAATCCACTAGAGAATGTTAGTAGGCATGGGTTAAAGCCCTAAAAAAAAAAAAAAAAAAAAAACAACATCACATATACATATTGATGCCTCTTATTAAAACCTTATAAAAACAAAAGAATGTATAAATATATATATGCAAGTTACTCTTCTAAGATAAAATTACAAACATATAAGATGAATACCCCAACCTTTTTCATAAGTCACCAATAATTTAAACCCAGGGTTATAATCCCCAAACAATATCAATTGAATGACTACTCAACAGTAACAGAAAAAGTTAAATAAGAATATATATATGTTTCCTTAAGCTGGGAACATTAAATAGAACTTTTTTTTTAAAACAATTATACCTAGGCAAAGAAAATTCATATATCATAACCTGAATATAACATTGGCCAATAAATAGCTTGCAATGTTCACAAATTTGTTTCACCAAAAAAACTAAAATATACTTTCTAATATTAATCCAAAAGTATAGTGCATCACAAAATTAGAGAATTCAAATATAGAATCTTGAAACAAGCTAAATGTTTAGACATAAAACACATGTCCAAAGGACATTATCACCTAGTTCAATAGATGAAATGAACATAATATCAAAGAAAAAACTTATAACCACAATTTCCTAATATGTAGTAAAACTAGAGAAGTGGTCAGGCATGACATCCTTCCCCTCTAGGATTCGACTTTCTCCTGAAAGTCAGCAAACAAGTGTGGATGAGCTGCTGTCATCTTTTCAGTGTCCTTCTAGGTAGCAGATGTTTCATCATTGGGGTCCCATAGGACCTTTTCCTGCTTTATTTCTCTTCCTCTTAAACTCAAAGTTCTTCTTTGCATGATTTCTACTAGTTCCAACATGATTTGACCATCCAAAATCTGCAAATTTTTCCAGTCAAGCACGTGAGCAATATCAGATATATACTTACATAATACTAAAATATGAAATACATTATTTATGAGTGAAAGACTCGGTGTCAAGGCAAGTCTGTAGGCAACAGGTCCAATCCATTCCAGAATTTCAAACGGACCTACAAATCGTGGTGCTAACTTGGATCCCTTTCAATATCAAATTGGACTCTTATGTGACCTTACCCGAAGAAACAATTTCTCACGAACCATGAATTGACGGTCAATCTTATTCTTATCATCATATTTCTTTTGTTGGTCCTGAGTAGTAATAAGGTGTTCTCGGATCCTCTTCACTTGCTGCTCCAAATCTTGCAACATATCAGGTCCTAAAAGAATCCTATCATCCAAATTGTCCCAACTGAGATGTATCCTACAAGGTCTCCCATACAATATTTGGAATGGTGCCATACCTATGGAACTATTATATCCATTATTAGACGTGAATTCTACCAAATGTAGATACTCCTCCCACTTATTCTGTTTGTCCATTATGTACATCCTAAGCATGTCTTCTAGAATCAAGTTGACACATTCAGTTTGTCCGTCCGTTTCTGGATGATAAGCTGAACTGAAATTTAGCTGAGTACCTAACTCTTGCTGCATGGATCTCCAAAGAGATGAAGTAAACATTGGATCCCTATAGAAAATAAACACTTTAGAAATTCTGTGTAACTTAACTATCTATTCCATATATACTTTGGCAATCATTGCTACATTATAAGATGATCTAACTGGAACAAAATGAGCAACCTTCAAAAAAAAATGTTCTACCACCATAATAGCATCATGCCTACAAGCTATAATAGGCAATCTAGTTATAAAATCTATAGAAATGGTGTCCCATTTCCATTCTAGTATACTATGTGGCTGCAATAGTCTCGCAGGGTGCTGATGTTCAGCTTTAACTCGCTGACACTCTAGACATCGAGCCACAAAATCTGCTATGTTAATTTTCATTCCAGGCCAATAATAATACTTCTTAAGGTCAGCAAGCATTTTCTTGACACCCGGATGAGCTGAATATGGTGCTTTGTGAGCCTCCAACATAAGTAGATTTCTCAAATCACCCTACTCGAGAACGTACACACCCCCTCTATACAACAACAAAGCTTTAGGATTCACTAAATACCATTCAAAATGCCCTTCTAAGATGTTGCCACTGTCAATAACAGCCTTAACATCCTAAAACCAATGATCTGCAAAAAGATTTTGAAGAACCTTATCCCTCAGATCCAATGTTAAGATCAAAGAAAATAATTCATGTTGCCTTCTGCTAAGTGCATCAGCACCCACATTATCCTTCCCTTGCACATACTTAATCTCAAAGTTGTATTCACATAGGAGCTCCATCCATCTTCATTTCCTAGCATTAAGGTCTGGTTGTGTGAAAAGATACTGAAGGCTTTGATGGTTAGAATGTAACTCAAAACGTTGACCCAAAAGAAAATGCCACCACTTAGTCAAAGCATGCATAATCACAGCAAGTTCAAGATCATGAGTAGGGTAATTCACCTCATGACTCTTTAGTTTTCTAGATTCATAAGCAATAACACATCCATCCTGAAACAACACTGCCCCTATGCCATCCAAAGATGCATCAGTGCAAACCACAAACTCCTTCGTAAAATCTAGAAATGCTAGAACTGGTGCTCTGGTCAAACATTCCTTAAGTTTCTTAAATGCTACCTCACACTCTTCTATCCACACAAATTTCTTCCCTTTTCTCTAAAGGGATATGATTGGATGCACTATATTGGAGAATTTTGACACAAATATATGGTAATAGCTTGCTAAAACCATGAAACTTCGAACCTCAGACACATTCGTAGGCGCTGGCCAATAAAAAATAGCCCGAATCTTGGATGGATCTAAAAAAATTCCATCACCTAAAATGATATGTCCTAAGTAGCAAATATCTGATCTAAAGAATTCACACTTCTGAGGATTGGCATATAGTCTTTTCCTATGAAGACATTCAAAAACTTGCCCTAAATGCATCTCATGCTCCCCAACAGAGTTCAAATACACCAAAATGTCATCCAAAAATACTCGGTGCCAAGCCCAGTTTGTAGGAAATAGGTCCAATCCATTCTAGAATTTCAAACGAACCTAAAAATTATGGTGCTAACATCGATCCCTGTCCATATCGAATCGAATGCTTACGTAACCTTACCGAAAGAAACACTTTCTCACCAACCAAGAATTGACGGTCAATCGTATGCTTATTAGCATATTTCTTTTGTCAGTCCTGAGTAGTAATAAGGTGTTCTTGGATCCTCTTCACTTGCTGCTCCAAATCTTGCAACATATCAGGTCCTAAAAGAATCTTGTCATCCAAATTGTCCCAACTGAGAGGTGTCCTACAACGTCTACCATACAATGCTTGGAATGATGCCATACCTATGGAACTATGATAGACATTATTATACATGAATTCTACCAAATGTAGATACTCCTCCCACTTATTCTTTCTATCCATTACATACATCCTAAGCATGTCTTCCAGAATCTGGTTGACACATTCAGTTTGTTCGTCTATTTTTGGATGATAAGCTGAACTGAATTTCAACTGAGTACCTAACTCTCGTTGCATGGATCTCTAAAGAGATGAAGTAAACACTGGATCCCTATCGAAAATAATCTTTTTAGGAATTCCATGTAACTTAACTATCTATTCCATATATACTTTGGTAATCATTGCTGCATTATAGGATGATCTAACTAGAACAAAATGAGCAACTTTCAAAAAACAATCTACTACCACCATAATATCATCGTGCCTATGAGCTTTAATAGGTAATCCAATTATAAAATCTATAGAAATGGTGTCCCATTTCCATTCTCAAATACTATATGGCTACAATAGTCCCGCAAGTTGCTGATGTTCAGCTTTAACTTGCTGAGACTCCAAACATCGAGCCACAAAATCTGCCAATCACCCAACTTGGGAATGTACACACTCCCTCTATACAGCAGCAAACCTTGAGGATTCACTAAATAACCCTCAAAATGCCCTTCTAGGATGCTGCCGCTGTCAATAACAAACTTAAGATCCTGAAACCAATAATTTGCACAAAGATTCTAAAGAATCTTATCCCTAAGATCCAATGTTAAGATCAAAGAAGATAATTCATGTCACCTTCTGCTAAGTGCATCAGCAACCACATTCTCCTTCCACTGCACATACTTAATCTCAAATTCATATTCGCACAGGAACTCCATCCATCTTTTCTGCCTATAATTGAGGTCTGGTTGTGTGAAAAGATACTAAAGGCTTTGATGGTTAGAATGTAACTCAAAATCTTGATCCAGAAGAAAATGCCACCACTTAGTCAAATCATGAATAATCATAGCAAGTTCGAGATCATGAGTAGTGTAATTCACCTCACGACTCTTTAGATTTTTAGATTCATAAGCAATAACATGTCCATCCTGCAACAACACTGCCCCTATGCCATCCAAAGATGCATCAGTACAAACCACGAACTCCTTAGTAGAATCTGGAACTGCCAGAACTGTTGCACTGGTCAAACATTCCTTAAGTTTCTAAAATACTACCTCGCACTCTTCTGTCCACACAAATTTCTTCCCTTTTCTCTCAAGCGTTGTGATTTAATGCACTATATTGGAGAAGTTTGACACAAATCTAAGATAATAGACTTCTAAACCCATGAAACTTCAAACCTCAAACACATTCGTAGGTGCTGGCCAATCAAAAATAGCTCAAATCTTGTATTGATCTACAAAAATTCCATCACCTAAAATGATATGTCCTAAGTAGCTAATCTCTAATCTAAAGAATTCACACTTTTGAGGATTGGCATATAGTCTATTCCTACGAAGACATTACAAAACTTTCCCTAAATGCTACTCATGCTCCCCAATAGAGTTAGAATACACCAAAATGTCATCCAAAAATACCGCTACGAACTTGTCAAGGTAAGTTCTAAAAACACCATTCATTAGGCTCATGAAGACAAAAGGTGCATTTGTCAAACCAAAAGGTACTACTGTGAATTCATAGTGTCCATACCTAGTGTGAAAAGCTATCTTATGAATATCAGCTTCTTGGATTCTAAGTTCATGATACCTAGATTTCAAATCAATCTTCGAAAAGACTCGGGCACCCTTGACCTGGTCAAACAAATCATCAATTCTTTGCAAAGGATACCTGTTCTTAACAGTGACCTTGTTCAACTGTCTATAATCTATACAAAGTCTTAAAGAACCATCTTTCTTCTTGACAAAAATTGTCGGAGCACCCCAAGGTGATACACTAGGATGAATCAAACCTTTCTCCAAAAGCTCCTCCAACTAAAATTTAAGTTCAACAAGCTCTTGAGCTATCATTTTGTAAGGAGTCTTGGAAGTTGGTTCCGTTCCTGGCACTAAATCGATCCAAAAAACAATTTCTCTTCTCGGTGGTATTCCTGGAATCTCTTCAACAAATACTTCAAAAAAACTCTGCAAGACTGGATGATTGTGAGAAGAACCCTTATCCATGGAATCATTTAAGTCATTTAATGATATGGCAAACAAACTGTAGCCTTTTGGAGCACACTTTGCCAGTTGCTTGGCAGAAATTGTCTGCAAAGAGGTGTCTCTTGATTCCCACAATAACTCTAGCAAAACCAAGATCATCTACACAACTGATTGATATAACCTTGCAATCTAAAATTGCTTGATTTTGTTCTAACCAATCGATACCCAAAACTATATCATATAATCCTAAAGGTATAACCCTAAGGTTCGCCGAAGTAGTGAAAGTTTTGATATGGATCTTACAGTCAAGAGCAACAAAATCAATGTTCACCTTGGATCCTGATGCTAACTCCACTTGCCATCTATGCCTTGCCCTAACCACAAGAATACCACTATTTGCAACTAAAGCAAAAAAAAAAATGAGTCTATAGCTCTAGAGTCAAATAAAATAGTTACTTTCTTACCTTGAGTATTACCTTGAGCTTCAATAACCGCGTTCTAGTGTTCAACCATTTTCTAATCCAGGGTTGCAAAGATACGGTGGTTACTGGTAGAATCACCAATTGTCTCTTAAGACCTAGCTGGCTTAGGTCCTACCTTTGGCTTGTCCTAGTTAGGACATTGAGACTAGTAATGACCCAACTAACCACAATTAAAGCACTCAACAGATTTCTTGAATCTCATATTTTGACCAAAAGGATTACGGAATGGCTTATTACTCTGCACACTCTGAGATGGTTGAGATGGTTTAGGCTATTCTGAACTCTTGGAGTTCTTACCAAACTTTCTCTTCTTGAATTTCCCACCTGAAAATCCTAATTTCAAACTACCTTGAGGAGGCTTTTGATTCCTACTGACATTTGGAGTAGGTGGATTCATGCTCATTTTGTACGAAGCCCCATGATATCCAGACTTCATCTCAATTAGTTTTTCTCGTTCTGAAGCTTCCTGCATAGTCAAAGGTCAAAAAGTTCTCACTTCCTCCGCAATGCTAGGAAAAAGTCCTTTGATGAAGTGTTGTATCATGGCCTTATCATTTTCAGCCCACCCAGAAAACTTCTTAAGCTCATAGAATCTACATTTATAATCTTCCACTATAGAGCCAAACTACACAATATTAAAGAACTCCTCTGCACAGGCCTGATGCCAATATTTAGACATAAACCTCTCCTTGAATCACTCTACAAAGAGCTCCCAAGTAACTAGAGAGATATCAATGCCCAGCTTCTCCAACTCTTGCTCCCATAACAAGGAACCAAATCCTCTCAAATGCATAACTGTCCATCTTGCCTTCACGTTACTCAAGTAATGATGT
Organism: Cupressus sempervirens; assembly: GCA_028749045.1. Taxonomy (NCBI): domain Eukaryota; kingdom Viridiplantae; phylum Streptophyta; class Pinopsida; order Cupressales; family Cupressaceae; genus Cupressus; species Cupressus sempervirens. The sequence continues at coordinate 319,902,861 of CM053790.1, forward strand.
AAGACAAAGCATCGCTCAATGTTCAGCAGCCCAAATTCAGCCACCCTGATATACGTTCATCACAGCTATTCTTAAAATACACATCAAACATATTTTCTAAGAATGTTCATCTTACAAATATAATTTAGTATTCAACATGTTACTACATCCTTTAATCTATTCGAACATATCTTAACATTGCCTATTTCCAAGGTAAATTTAGATTACTACAACAATAGAAACAAATATTATAATAATAGAACCCATAAATACAATTAAATTAATATCTTAACTTAATGATATTTACCGATCTTAGTTCTATAGTATTCATCCCTTCTTTCATTACAATCTTTACTTATCCTTAGAAATATCTAAATAGTCAGATCAACTACCAAAGATACCTTTGTTTTGAAAATGAATTCCATCAACATATTTCATAATTGATACTTAAAATGAATCAACTTTCCATTTCAATAAAATCTGGAAAACAACTCTGACTCTCATTAAAATAGAGTATAACCTTTAATATAAATAAATTCTTTTTGTGTTTCAACATTATGATTGAATTGTAATACAACATTCTAATACCATTGACAGTTTTCTTACAAGTTTAGATCTAATCATTGTTTGAACAGATGACCAAAAATAATGTTGTCATTACATTTTTGTCTATCCTATCAAAGCAATATGACTTCTTTTCTAATCATAGTCAAATTTCTAAGTTTATAAAAAATTGTTATTGCCGTATTCTAAGCAATTGTCAACTAAGACCATATTTTCCAAATATAAAAATGATCTCTTTTGACATTTACAACTCCATTATAACAATACCTGTTGATTTATATTAATTTTATGTTTTTTGTTCTTTCCTTTACAATACTATCCAATCTACTGTGAATAAAAGAATAAAATAAAAATATCCAAAGAATTGCTTATATTCAATTAAACAAAATCTACTATTATATCAAAGTGAATCGATTATCAACTTATTATCATCTGTTCTCAAAAATTCACAGTGAACTTGGGGTTTTCCCATTATCATACAACAATCATTTATGAACATAAACCATTTTCTATCTTATCTAATATATATAATGTTCGGTTGTCAGCTCATGATTCAAGAATAGAGAAACACTACAGATAAGCTATTACGACAGCAAGTTCAAACAATTAAATCGATAGTTTCTTGCATCTATCACAACCAAATCACAAGTTTCCTTATTAAAGAGATAAACTATAAATCTTAATTTAAAACCTCATATATCAAATGAGATTGAACTATTCATGAAAACCCAAGAACTTGCTATATATGCCAACTATTTAACAAAACAAAAATGAAAAGTCCTTACTACCGACTGTCAACTTTCTATGAATTAATGCAACCAAAAAAATCAATACTGTGCTGTTAACCATCAAAAGTATGGATTATGACAATCAAAAGATTGAAAACTTAAGATATTCCAAATTTGCCAAATCTGACATCTCTAAGTTGCCCCCTATACTTTACTTCAAGCAAACTATTTGACAAAAAGACTACGCCTCGAATTTCATAGACATCCCTTTCGAATTAAATCTTAACCCTCGGTCAAGAAAGGTTATACATTCACAAGTATACAACATACAACAAAACTAAAAATATAGCACCATACCTAACATTTAAGTATGAATACATATAGAGCTGGGAGATACATATAACCCAACTTCGCATGTACCCATGCTTAAGTGATAGATACTCAACAGATTGTTGTTAATCCATATTTAAACAAACATATAAAAATATAAATGCAGTTATAAAGAGAGGGAGATTAGGGTAAGAAATTGCACCTACTTGAGAAATAGTAGAGGGTAATTGCTCAGCTCCAAGAACTTCAGCAACTCGCCGAGAAAGCCAAAGCCCGAAATAAGTACCACACTTCCAAAATGTAGAGACCCAAATACTGGCTTGCAATGGTGGATATGATGATCAAAAACATAATCCAAGAGAAGTTTATCAAAATAACTGGCTAAGAGCAACACCACAATGCTCGGCCTTAAAAACTCAAGATCATTTTCAATAAATTCCTCCATGAACCCGATTACACAACATCAAGGGTTACAAATGTTCTTCAATCAGAGCAATATGGCCAAATTTATGGCCCTTACTCAACAGATAACCCAACTATCAACATGAAATGGCTGACTGTACTAACAGTGCAATAAAACCCCATAACTTTTGCATTCAATGATCTTTCATTAAAAACAAGGCCATGTATATGGCAAGTCCACTACCTAAGCCATATTTTGGCTAAGATAAAAGAAAATATCCCTTTGGTAAATAACCATGCAAATCCCATTATGTTTGTATTATTCAAACCTCATTTCAAACATCTATAAAACCATATGATGAGACCTAATCCACTAGAGAATGTTAATAGCCACGAGTTAAATCCCTAAAAAAAAAACAAAAAAAACAAAAAAAAAACCATCACATATACATATTGATGCCTCTTATTAAAACCTTATAAAAAAAAAAGAATGTATAAATATATATATGCAAGTTACTCTTCTAAGATAAAATTACAAACATATAAGATGAATACCCCCACCTTTTTCATAAGTCACCAATAATTTAAACCCAAGGTTATAATCCCCAAACAATATCAATTGAATGACTGCTCAGTGGTAACAGAAAAAGATGAATAAGAATATACATATGTTTCCTTAAGCTGGTAACATTAAATAGAAATTTTTTTTTAAAACAATTATACCTAGGCAAAGAAAATTCATATATCATAACCTGAATATAACATTGGCTAATAAATAGCTCGCAATTATCACAAATTTTTTTCACCAAAACAACTAAAATATACTTTCTAATATTAATCCAAAAGTATAGTGCATCACAAAATTAGAGAATTCAAATATAGAATCCTGAAACAAGCTGAATGTTCAGACATAAAACACATGTCCCAAGGACATTATCACCAAGTTCAACAGATGAAATGAACATAATATCAGAGAAAAAAATTATAACCACAATTTCCTAATATGCAGTAAAACTAGAGAAGTGGTTAGGCATGACATCCTTCCCCACTAGGATTCGACTTTCTCCTGGAAGTCAACAAACAAGTGCAGATGAGCTGCTCTCATCTTTTCAATGTCCTCCTAGGTAGCAGATGTTTCATCATTGGGGTCCCATAGGACCTTTACCTACTTTATTTCTCTTCCTCTTAAACTCAAAGTTCTTCTTTGCATGATCTGTACTAGCTCCAGCATGATTTGACCATCAAAAATTTGCAAATTTTTCCAATCAGGCACGTGAGCAATATCAAATATATACTTACGTAATACTAAAATATGAAATACATTATGTATGCATGAAAGACTCCATGGCAAGGCAAGTTTGTAGGCAATAGGTCCAATCCATTCCAGAATTTCAAATGGACATACAAATCATGGTGCTAACTTGGATCCCTTTCCATATCGAATTAGACTCTTACACGGCCTTACTCGAAGAAAAACTTTCTCACCAACCAAGAATTGATGGTCAATCCTATGGTTATTAGCATATTTCTTTTGTTGGTCCTGAGTAGTAATAAGGTGTTCTCGGATCCTCTTCACTTGCTGCTCCAAATTTTGCAACATATCAGGTCCTAAAAGAATCCTATCATCCAAATTGTCCCAACTGAGAGGTGCCCTACAAGGTCTACCATATAATGCTTGGAATGGTGCCATACCTATGGAACTATGATATCCATTATTATATGTGAATTCTACCAAATGTAGATACTCCTCCCACTTATTTTGTCTATCCATTACGTACATCCTAAGCATGTCTTCTAGAATCTGGTTGACACATTAAGTTGGTTCGTCTATTTTTGGATGATAAGATAAACTGAAATTCAGCTAAGTACCTAACTCTTGTTGAATGGATCTCCAAAGAGATGAAGTAAACAACAGATCCCTATCAAAAATAATCTTTTTAGGAATTCCGTGTAACTTAACTATCTATTCCATATATACCTTGGCGATCATTGCTGCATTATAGGATGATCTAACTGGAACAAAATGAGCAACCTTTGAAAAACAATCTACTACCACCATAATAGCATCATGCCTATGATTTGTAATAGGCAATCCAGTTATAAAATCTATAGAAATGGTGTCCCATTTTCATTCTAGAATACTATGTGGCTGCAATAGTCCCACAGGGTGCTGATGTTTAGCTTTAACTCGCTGACACTCCAAACATCAAGCCACAAAATCTGCTATGTCTCTTTTCATTCTCGGACAATAATAATGTTGCTTAAGGGCAGCAAGCATTTTCTTGACACCCAGATGAGTTGAATATGGTGCTTTGTGAGCCTCCAACATAACTAGATTTCTCAAATCACCCAACTCGAGAACGTACACACTCCCTCTATATAGTAGCAAACCTTCAAGATTCACTCAATACCCCTCAAAATGCCCTTCTTATATGTTTTCGCTGTCAATAACAGCCTTAACATCCTGAAACCAATGATCTACAGAAAGATTTTGAAGAATCTTATCCCTAAGATCCACTGTTAAGATCAAAGAATATAATTCATGTCACCTTCTGCTAAGTGCATCAGCAACCACGTTCTCCTTCTCTTGCACATACTTAATCTCAAAGTCGTATTCACATAGGAACTCCATCCATCTTCTCTACCTAGCATTGAGGTTTGGTTGTGTGAAAAGATACTGAAGGCTTCGATGGTCAAAATGTAACTCAAAATCTTGACCCAGAAGAAAATGTCACCACTTAGTCAAAGCATGCATAATCGTAGCAAGTTCGAGATCATGAGTAGGGTAATTCACCTCATGAATCTTTAGTTTTCTAGATTCATAAGCAATAACATGTCCATCCTACAACAACAAGTTGCCCCTATGCCATCAAAAGATGCATTAGTGCAAACCATGAACTCCTTAGTAGAATCTGGAACTGCCAGAACTGGTGCACTGGTCAAACATTCCTTAAGTTTTTGAAATGCTACCTCGTACTCTTCTGTCCACACAAATTTCTTCCCTTTTCTCTGAAGGGATGTGCTTGAATGCACTATATTGGAGAAGTTTGACACAAATCTACCGTAATAGCTTGCTAAACCCATGAAACTTTGAACCTTAGACACATTTGTAGGTGTTGGCCAATCAACAATAGCCCGAATCTTGGATGGATCTATAGAAATTCCATCACCTAAAATGATATGTCCTAAGTAGAAAATCTCCAATCTGAAGAATTCACACTTCTGAGGATTGGCATAAAGTCTGTTCCTACAAAGACATTCCAAAACTTGCCCTAAATGCTGCTCATGCTCCCCAATAGAGTTAGAATACACCAAAATGTGATCCAAATATACTAGTATGAACTTGTCAAGGTAAGTTCTAAACGCACCATTCATTAGGCTCATGAAGATAGAAGGTGCATTTTTCAACCCAAAAGGTACTACTATGAATTTGTAGTTTCCATACCTAGTGCAAAAAGTTGTCTTATGAATATCAAGTTCTTGGATTCTAAGTTGATGATACTCAGATTTTAGATCAATCTTTGAAAAGACTTGGGAACCCTTGACCTAGTTAATCAAATCATCAATTCTTGGGAAAGGATACCTGTTCTTAACAATGACCTTGTTCAACTGTTTATAATCTATAGAAAGTCTTAAAGAACCATCTTTCTTCTTGACAAAAATTACCAGAGCATGCCAAGGTGATACACTAGGACGAATCAAACCTTTCTCCAAAAGCTCCTGCAACTAAAATTTAAGTTCAACTAGCTCTTGAGCTATCATTATGTAAGGATTCTTTGAAATTGGTTTTGTTCCTGGCACTAAATCCATCCAAAAATCAATTTCTCTTCTTGGTGGTATTCCTAGAATCTCTTCAACAAATACATCCAAAAAACTTTGCAAGACTGGATGATCATGAGAAGAACCCTTATCCATGGAATCATTTAAGTCGTTTACCAATATAGCAAACAAACTGTAGCCTTTTAAAGCACACTTTACTAGTTGCTTGGCAGAAATTGTCTGCAAAGAGATGGTCTCTTGATTCCCACAATAACTCTAGCAAAACCAAGATCATATATAGAACTGATTGATTTAACCTTGCAATCCAAAATGGCTTGATGTTGTTCTAACCAATCCATACCCAAAACTATATCATACGATCCTAAAGGTATAACCCTAAGGATCGCTGAAGTAGTGAAAGTTTTCATATGGATCTTACAGTCAGGAGCAACAATATCAATGTTCACCTTAGATCCTGACGCTAACTCCACTTGCCATCTATCCCTTGCCCTAACCACAGAAATACCACTATTTGCAACTAAAGTAGAAGAAATAAATGAGTCTATAGCTCTAGAGTCAACTAAAATAGATACTTTCTTACCTTCAGTATTACCCTGAGCTTCAATAACCATGTTCTGGTGTTTGGCCTGCTTCTGATCCAGGGTTGCAAAGATATGGTTGTTCCTGGCAGAATCACCAACTGTTGCTTTAGACCTAGCTGGCTTAGGTCCTACCTTCAGCTTGTCCCAGTTAGGACACTGAGACTGGTAATGACCCAACTGACCACAATGAAAGCACTCAATAGATTTTTTGAATCCTATATTCTAACTAGAAGGATTAGGAAATGGCTTATTACTCTGCACACTCTAAGATGGTTGAGATGATTTAGGCTATTCTGAACTCTTGGAGTTCTTACCAAACTTTCTCTTCTTGAATTTCCCACTTGAAAATCCTGATTTTGAACTGCCTTGAGGAGGCTTTTGATTCCTACTGACATCTAGAGTAGGTGGATTCATGCTCATTTTGTATGAAGCCCCATGATATCCAGACTTCATCTAAATCAGTTTTTCTCATTTCAAAGCTTCTTGCATAGTCAAAGGTCAAAAAGTTCTCACTTCCTCCCCAATCTTGGGAAAAAGTCCTCTAATGAAGTGTTGTATCATGGCCTTATCATTTTCAGCCCACCCAAAAAACTTCTTAAGCTTGTAGAATCTATGTTCATAAGCTTCCACTATAGAGCCAGACTGCACAATCTGAAAGAACTCCTCTTCACGGGCCTAATGCCAATATTTAGACATAAACCTCTCCTTGAATCACTCTACAAAGAGCTCCCAAGTAACTAGAGAGATAGTAATGCCCAGCTTCTCCAACTCTTGCTCCCACCACAAGGAACCAAATCCTCTCAAATGCATAACTGCCCATCTTACCTTCATGTTACTTAAGTAAAAATGTACGACAAAGCATCACTCAATGTTTAGCAGCCAAGATTTTGCCACTGTACCCTATTTCATACTGTAGAATAATGATCCTTTCATCTTGGAAAGATCCTTGAGCTGAGCTCTTTCCACTAGATCTTCCTTGATAGGAAGGTTAATACCTTGCACAAGAGGTCTCCTATCATTCACTTCCCCACCAGGAATTTGGTTATTAGCCTCAATATTATCGAGATGTTCTAGAATCCTCTAAAGTACCATAGCTTGATCTGCCTAATTATTTTGGTTGTTTCCAACCCCAGCATTCTAATCAAATTGATCATTCCCAACAAAATTTTTGTGACTAGGACCTCTACCATAGCCCCTACCCCTGCCTTGGCCTCTACCTAGATAAGCTATTACGACAGCAAATTCAAACCATTAAATTGATAGTTTCTTGCATCTATCACATCCAAATCACAAGTTTCCTTATTATAGAGATAAACTATAAATCTTAATTTAAAACCTCATATATTGAATGAGATTGAACTGTTCATCAAAACCCAAGAACTTGCAATATATGCCAACTATCTAATAAAACAACAATGACAAGTCCTTACTACTGACTGTCAACTTTTTATGAATTAATGCAACCAAAAAAATTGATACTATGCTCTTAACCATCAAAAGTATGGATTATGACAATCAAAAGATTGAAAACTTAAGATATTCCGAATTTGCCAAATCTGAGATCTCTATGTTGCCCCCTATACTTTACTTCACACAAACTGTTTGAGAAAAAGACTATGCCCCAAATTTCATAGACATCCCTTTCGAATTAAATCTTAACCCTCGGTCAAGAAAGGTTATACATTCACAAGTATACAACATGTACAAGAAAACTCAAAATATAGCACCATACCTCGCATTTAAGTATGGATACATACAGAGCTATGAGATACATATAACCCAACTTCACATATACCCATGCTTAAGTGTTAGATACTCGACATATCATTGTTAATCCATTTTTAAACAAAAATATAAAAATATAAATGCAGTTATAAAGATAGGGAGATTAGGGTAAGAAATTTCCCCTACTTGAGAAATCGTAGAGGGTAATTGCTCAGCTCCAAGAACTTCAGCAACTCATCGAGAAAGCCAAAGCCCAAAATAAATACCACACTTCCAAAATGCAAAGACCCAAATACTGGCTTGCAATGGTGTATACGATGATCAACAACATAATCCAAGAGAAGTTTATCAAAATAACTGGCTGAGAGCAGCACCACAATGCTCGGCCTTAAAAACTCAAGATCATTTTCAACAAATTGCTCGATGAACCCGATTACACAGCATCAAGGGTTATAAATTTTCTTCAATTAGAGCAATACGGCCAAATTTCTTGCCCTTACCCAAAAAATAACCCAACTATCAACACGAAATGGCCAACTATACTAATAGTGCCATAAAATCCCATAACTTCTGCATCAATGATCTTTCATTCAAAATAGGGTGATGTATATGGAAAGTCTACTACCTCTGCCATATTTTGGCTAAGATAAAAGCAAATATCCCTTTGATAAATAAGCATGCGAATCCCATTAGGTTTGTGTTATTCAAAACTCATTTCAAACATCTATAAAACCATTTTATGAGACCTAATCCACTAGAGAATGTTAATAGCGATGGGTTAAAGCCCTAAACCAAAAAAAAAAAATCACATATACATATTGATGCCTCTTATTAAAACCTTATAAAAACAAAAGAATGTATAAATATATATGCAAGTTACTCTTCTAAGATAAAATTACAAACATATAAGATGAATACCCCCTCCTTTTTCATAAGTCACCAATAATTTAAATCCAAGGTTATAATCCCCAAACAATATCAATTGAATGACCGCTCAGCGATAATAGAAAAAGTTGAATAAGAATATATATATGTTTCCTTAAGCTAGTAACATTAAATAGAACTTTTTTTTTAAAACAATTATACCTAGGCAAAGAAAATTCATATATCATAACCTGAATATAACATTGGCCAATAAATAGCTCGCAATGTACACAAATTTGTTTCACCAAAAAAACTGAAATATACTTTCTAATATTAATCCAAAAGTATAGTGCATCGCAAAATTAGAGAATTCAAATATAGAATCCTGAAATAAGCTGAATGTTCAGACATAAAACATATGTCCCAAGGACATTATCACCAAGTTCAATAGATGAAATGAACATAATATCAAAGAAAAAACTTATAACCACAATTTCCTAATATGCAGTAAAACTAGAGAAGTGGTTAGGCATGACACAAAATATCACTAGATGTGTATATTTTTCTCTTTAACCTAGACTTTGTCATTTTTCCCAATCAACATTGTTTACACATAGCATTTTTAGATCTCTTTAGTTTCAGAAACCCTCTTACTTTCTTCATTTTGATAATGCTCACCAAATTATCAAAATTTACTTTGTGTTACCTTTTGTGCCATAACCAAATGTCTTCTTGTTGTGAAAATAAACATGTCTCATTAGACGAATCTAGATAGAACAACTTACCTTTTCTTTGATCACCACTTCTAGTCAATTTACCATCAACATCATATATCTTGGTCTTTCTATGATGGAATTCAACTATGTATCTTGATTTGTTTAGATATAAAACACTCAATAGATTATAGTTAAGTCCTTCCACCTTAGTAAACATTGTCATTCTTGGCTTTGTCAATCAATTGAATTGATCATTTACCTTTCACAACACATGCAATATCATTACCAAATTTAACACAACGTCCTTTGTATGGTCCAATATCCTCAATTTTTATTTTTCACCAATCATATGATTAGAGAAGCCACTATCAATTATCCATCTCTTAATTTTGTTCACATAAGAGATCAAAGCATTTTTCTCATCTTTATTAGAATCTTTTTTCATAGCAATAGACACAACTTCATCATTATTACTTTTAGATTTAGTGTTAGTTTCTTCTACAACAATATAACAAGACTTCTTAGCTTTGTCATCCTTTTTCTTCTTGTAATCTTGGTCATCTCTTCTTCCTTTGTACTTGCTTTCCTTTCTCTCATCCTTGTCTTCTCTATCAGGACATCTTGCAACAACATGACCAACCTTGTTGCATGAAAAATAAATAATAGGTAATTTATCTTTGTATTACCTCTGCCTCTTTCAAATATTTTTGCAATAAGTGCCTCAAGTTCATCAAGCTCATCATTAGAAGTGTGATTGTCACTCTTCATATGTTTACCTTTTCTTTTTCTAAGAATCTATTGTTACATAAAAGAAAATTCAATAGTAGTAGGTTTGTAGTTATCAAAGTTAGACATCTCAAAAGAAGTAAGTCTACTAATTACACCTTCCAAAGTTAATTTGTCAACTACAGTATATCTCAACTCCTATATTGCAGAAACTCTAATGGCATATATAGGGAGTAGAGATTCTCAATACCTTACTTATCATTGTTTCATCTTGAATTGTTCCATTTGCACCTCAAATAGCATTGTAAACTTTATTGATTCTTGTACAACATTTTAATATATTGTCACTTTCTATTTCTCACTATCACATACTGGATATATGTAGCCTCATCAATGTTTTCCATGCAAGAAAGTTCTCCTTGTTCAACTTTGGTATTTTCCTTTCTGTGAGTCATGATCTTTAGCTTTGAATACCTTCAAAATTCTCTTTATAACCACCAATTCTCTGATACCAATTTCTAGCATTTCTACAATAACTGAGAAGGGTTGTGAATTAGTTATTCAAGGTCCATAAGTACCATTTAAACAAAAAACAAAAAAAATTGTTCTTTTTATCATGTTGTAACTTAGTCTCTATTGTATATTGATAAAAAAAAATTACTAGTGGTTCATTGTCCAATATAACAAACTTGTTGAATGTAATAAACCATAAAAAATTCAACACAAGTTTGACACTAGGATTTAACATGGAAAACCAATTTGGGAAAAAACACCAGCAACATGTCACCACTTTTTCACTCTTTTGAAGTGACCTTTGTTAGGAGCCAACCCTATTAAAGGTTACAATACAAATTGTTAAATGTGACCTAGTTAGAGGATTTAGTGGCCTTGTCAGAGGACTTTGATCATTCCACTTAGAATGTCACCTTGCTAAAGGATTTAAATAAAATATTAAGTATTTCAATGATTATTAGGTCAACCTTTGATTAAAAGGGTCTTGATACAAATTATTTACAATGATTAGAAAGAAAATAGTAGGGTTTGATCTGTATGATTACAACTCTCTATTGCAATTTCATATCTCTATTTGGTTCATGTCTATATTCCTTGATAAGCATTCCTTGTCACCTCTATCCTTGATTCACTCGGAAACCCTTCAAGCAATCACTCTTCTCTTCACAACAAACTTAATCCTTCTTAGATTTGCATTTCAATATCAATAACTTTGTTCTCTCTTCCTAGAATGACACATAGATTCCTTTCTCTATTATCTTCTTCATATTTCTTATTCACACTCATTCCACCCCTTCATGTGCATACTTTAAATTTTGGCTTTCTACCTCCTTAAATAGGTAATTCTAGTCCTTTTTCATTTTCATGATCACTATAGATCTTAGGGTTTGCTATTAGATTCATCAGGATCATTGTATCTATTCATCTTCCTCCTTTTCTATAAAATTCTAATTGAATTTATTCATCAATTTTCTTGCCTAATCCTCTTCATAAATTAAATGATTCAACTCATCAATCTTATCTACAATATGGTTTCTATATCCCAAGAAATCAACTAATTTGCCTGGCAATCATGATTTCTCATTGGCATTCAAAATATTGTTGCTTGACCATTACTAAAATTTGACACTTAGTCATCACTAAATTTCTTAATCGATATAGAATTTCTAATTTGACATCGATATTATCACTCGGTTGATAGTGATGCTTGGTCAACACTGAATTCTCTTGGCACTTAGTATTGCTTAGTTAACAATAGCATCACTCGGCATGAACTTCAAAGTTCCTTGATCTTTTTGTCTCTTTCTCAATCAAGCTTAACATAAGTGATCTATCTCTACTCATACTATCAAGACTTGAACATCAATATTATATAAACAATCACTTTATTTTGTCAAAGTCTAATGAATCAAGTGTCCATTATAGCTTTGTTTTCATAACTCAACCTTTTCTCTAGGTTTTTCTTATGAGAAACTTCTCAAATCCTCTTCATCAATCAAATAGATATGATATTTAGATCAGAAAGAAGCATGTTTCATTAGTAGATTTGACATAAATGACAATACAATAATTGTTTCAATTATAGTTCCAACATAACCTCATGCTAAGAAGAAGAACTTGGTGCAGAGATCATGAAGTTGTAGAGAACATAACTGACATTAGAGAGATGAAGATGTGTTGGCATTTGATGTCTATTATTTCATAATATAATGTAATAATATATTATACATTTCTATCTATGCCAAAGAATGAGTTTGGTATCCCCAAATACTAATGTTGTTAATTTATGTGAAAGAGTCATATAAATTTTTATGTTGTGATTTATGTGAAGCCTTAATTGGTTAGAAATTATGCTAATTTATTAGAATGCCATATTATTTCATTGATGAAGAGGATTTGAAGAAAGTATAGTGATAATGTAAGTATTGATAAGTGTTTGGTATTCAATGTGGACATGAATGAGTTAGACTTTGGTGTAATGATGGTTTGACTATTTTACATGTTTTTATTGAGTATTTAGATCATGTATAAGAAAGAAAGCTTGGTCAATGAATGGAGAACCACATCATACATAAGAAAGATAGTTTGGTTAGTGAATGAAGAACCACAATATTAACTAAGCTATTAGAGTTTTCATCAAACACTTAATGAAGACATGAATATGTATAGTATCAACTAATAAATTATGTTGTTATTGGAGTCTAGTATTGATTAAGAAAGATGTAATGTTAATCAAGTATGAAAAGGAATAATGGTTTAGAAAGGGTTTAATCTAAGGCTAACATAAAAAATTACCTGAGAAGTTTCAAAGATACTGATGAAGTTAGTTATGAAATAAATGGTTAGATAAATTCAAAGAAGATTTGATGAAGGAGATTTAATAATTTGAATTAAAGCACAAATGTTAAGGTGGAAGTATATTTCCTAGGCATCTAGATTCAATGAACATGAACTTTATGAAGATTTAATGATTGTGATTAAATGAAAAAACCTATAAGATCCTATAAGAATTCCAAAAAAAAATTATTTAAAGGATGAATTCATTATTCATTATTGTTGATCAAGTTAAAGAAGAAAGTGATAGCTAGAAGGAGAACTGACTAGAACTACATTATGAAGATCAAGAAAGAGAAGTATTAAGTTGATCTATTAGTGAGTGAATCAGCCATAATGGATTAGAGAATTGAAAGATGAAAGATATTGAGAAACACAGAGAACTAAACAAGCAAGAAAGTTTTATAACCTAATAGATCATTTTACTGTTATGCTCTAGGGTATGTACAAGATCATGGTGTGCCAAAAAGTGGTGATCTAAAACATATGTAGTTTTGAAATGCCTCAAAGCATTTAAAATCCTATTCTAACTTTTTCCCCACCCATCCTGATACCAAACTAAAATATTAATATCTTTATAAAGCCTAGTATCACTTTAGATACCAAACCCTACATGGTCAACTTAAAAATATCCTAAAAACATGTTTTTGGCTTGTTCTTGTGTGTTTTTTTACTTCAAATATGTATCTGATAACTCTTTTCACCCAAATTTGATGAAATGAAAAGGTTTTCTTAAGAATGTTCTTACCTTTTGATAAATGTAATGTCTATAAAATTTTGAGTTCTCTAAGTAATTATTATTTATTTTCTAATGGAGTTATGCATAAAGTGCTAATTGACAAATTGATTGAAAAATAAATATAACTTTTTAACCAGTATAACATTTTTGAAATCCAAAAGATGTCTCACATTATATACTTCTTCTACTATAAGTATAATAAAAGAAAAATTAAATTTTGTAAAGTTTTGAATTAGTCAAGGTGGTCAGACATGGGAGTTTTGTTATTCCAAAAATACTATAGTAGAAATTCATAATTAATTATTTATTTGGAAAAAAAATACCCACAAATATATATCACATTTGGGCTTGAGTTTGCTTCTTATATATAGAATCTTATTAAAAAATATTATCATTTCAATTTGATTAAGGTGGTCAGACATATGCCTACTTCTTATTTTTGTCCTCGAATTTTTGGACTATTGCATTAAAACTCAAAATTTTGACCAATCAATTTTTTCTTTCTTTGGATAAGATCTAGTAGTTCAGAAACTGAATTCAATTTTCTGCAAATTATTTTCTCACAAGTTTTTTATTGAAAGTTCATAAAAAATCTAAAATTGTACATGAAGTTGACATAACCTTGATTTGTTGATTCTTTATTGCTACTTAAGGGCATAGTTTGGTTAACCATGATCTTGTACATACCCTTTAATCATTAAAAAAAAAATTATCTTAACCAAGTGAACTTAATAGTCTTATTTGAAATTCATTGTATGGTGACATTATGTTTAATATTTTGTAAGTCTTTTAGATTAAGTCACTCTTTAGATGTTTCAAGGAGAGATAAGGTCTAGATGATCATTGATGAAAATCATCTAACAAGGTCACATGAACAATGTGTATGTAACCTTTAACAAGGTTGGATCCTAACAAATCTCACTTTAGAAGAGTGACATTTTTGGGTTGTCGATCCCAAGTGGTTTTTTCCTTGACAAGGTTTCCATATGAAATACTTATGTAAAAGTTGTGTGGATTGTTATTATGTTGCATATTTATTTCATGTTTAATATTTATTATTATAACTTGGTATAAGCTAGAATTTTACTTTGATACATAGTATACTGAGTTGACAATTTGATGAAAAGTTTATATTAGTTTATATTATGATGTTAGATCTAGTTACTGAGATAATATCTGAAAGATTAAATATTTTGAGTTAATGTGAAGTGGTTTTAAGGCTAGTGGGATAATTGGTAACCCTAGTCAGATGTTTTAAGGTTAGATGTATTATTAAACCTAAGGCTATCAGAATAGGAAATATCTAGACCACCTAAGCCTAAAAGGAACCTTAAAGAAGTAATCCCAGTCAGATGTTGTGATCCAAAAATGAAACTTGGTAGTTTTGTAGAAGGTTTAAATGGGTTTCCAAATGTATGATTTATTTGGAGGGATCACAAGCTGTATAGAAGTAGAAGTCAAAATACTTATTAGGAAGGCCTAAGTGGGGCTCATAGACCTAATAGGCTAATTTAGTGAAATTAGTTGTTTGGGGAATATCTAAGCCCTAAAAATAACTTGATTTGGGCTCTATTGACCTAAATAAAAAAAATCCTAAGATTTAGAGTGAGTGTAAGGAGATGAAGTGAGAAAACTATTTATATGATTACATAAGCTCAAGCATTGAAAAATAGGATAAAGATGACATGTGAAGTGGAAATGTTAGATCCAAGATGTAAAGAAATTTTTGTTGATATTTGGTCATGTTGAAGAAGTTGCCAAGAAGGTTAGAGCATTTCAAAGGGGTTTGATGTGATCTCTAAATAGAAGATAGGCATAATGGCCTATTTTAAGGTAAAGGACCATCAAATTCATTGGTTTCCTCATCAAACTGGTATAAGAAAATTTTTATCTTTGGGAGAGGAAGAGAATGGATTTTAATGTCATTTAAATAATTAGAAGGTGAAATATTCTTTTTGAGACCAATGCAAAGTAGTTGCAAGAACAAGAAGCAAATGACAAATGAATTGGAGACTATTTGGATAAGATAAAGGACTAAGATAAAGGACTAGATGAAGGTAGTGGAGAAGGATTCCTTAAGAGAAGAAGGGGATGGTGATGATCAAGAGGCACCTAGGTGGGAAGATGAAGAAGCAGTTCTTATAGAATAGAAAAGAGGCTACTCCTTAATACCCTTAAGTCCATGGGTGTTAGAGACATGGAAGGTAGAGAAGAAGTTTCCAGATTTATTGGGAATATGGATGAAACCACTTTGATGGATTGGTTGTAATCCTTGGAGAATTATTTGAATATAAAGGCAAACTTTGAAGGTCAAAAGATGAAAATTTCCAAGTCAAAATTGAGGGGAGCAACCCTCACATTGTGGAAATTTTCCAAATAGAGAAGGAATTTTTTTAAAACCATATTATCATTTATTAGAAGGGAATGATTTCCAAGGTTAAATAGACATGTATACCTATTATAATTAAATAGAAAAAGGAAAATTTAAGGAAGAAGGAAATTGTTGTAAATACTTATACTAAGGAATTTTATAAGTTATGCATGAGATCTATGATAGTAGAAGAACAATGTGTGAAGGTGGCTAATTACTTGAATGATTTTAGAGTGAACATTAATGAGGAGTTAAACCTATTATGCCCTTATAATGTGCAAAACTATTGTTATTTGGTTGTAAAGGTAGAAGAGAGGGAAAGAAAAAGAGAAGAGAATAGTGTTATAGGAAGGGGAAGGAATCACAAAGGTAGTTTTGGAGGAAGATCAAGAAAAAAGTCATTTGGTGAGTCTAATCAAGGAGAGAAAGTAGGGGACTCAAGTAGAAGAGCAGTCTACAATGGAAGAAGAAAAAATGATAGAGAAAGAGAAACTCGATTAGGTAGATGGTCTAAATTTTCTAACATGAAATGTTTTTGTTCTAACCTATTGGGACCCTTCATATTGATATTCAAATAAGGAATTTCCCTCCCATGGTGGTAAAAAAATTGCACTAACTCAAAAATATTTTGTGAGTGTAACTCCTACTAAGACAAATCTAGCTTGAGAGGTAGGAGTAACCCTATTGATCAAAAGGTTGTTGATCAAATAACCAATCAAGGAAAAGAGGATTGATCTATCCCAAAGAAGAGCTCTATTCATAATCAACTACAAGATACAAGGTAAGGTTTACAAAGTAATTATTGATTCTAGTTCAATAGAAAAATATTGTGAATCAAAAAGTGTTGTCTTTTATATAAACTCATTTTTTCCAAGAAATTGAATGGATTTGAAGTGTTGGAAGGAAACATATAGCTTCCTAGTCATATCATGCAAGAATCAAATAAATGATGAGAGTGGCTCTTAGATGAATTGGATAAGCATGATCCCTAACAAGTGTACTATGAAATAGAAGATTCAATGGATATCAAAAAATGAGTATGCAAGAATCAAGAGATATCCATGATAAAAAAAATTATTAAGATAAATAAAATGCAACAAAATAAGTAAAAGCTAATCTAACATGGATGAAAGATTACTATATCATTCTAATTATACTAAATTATGTATTTTAAATGCATGAAAGGAAATAACAAAATTAAGCTAGAATGATGATGCAAGATGCTCAAGAATTCAAATTATAATACCCCAAAATTTGTCTTAGAAAGTAATTTTCTCATAAATTCAAAATATCAATCAGTAATCAACAAATTCCTAATTTACTAGGCATCTCTAGTCTTAATTTCCTCTACTTGATTTGAATATCAATTGTAGAAAATCAATAATATGCAATAATTACTAAACATTAATAAATTGCTAATTATTAATATATATTGGCTATTAAACCATTTAATTAATTAATTTAATTTAAAAGTCCTAGGCCTTTTATTAAATTAATTATCCCTTTTGCCAAAAACATATGAAAAGGAATTTATTAAATTAATTTCTCAAAATATCAATTATTAGATTTGGATAATTTATTATTTGAAAAAATCATATAAATATGAGATAATATTCAATTAATAATTGAAATAATATCTCCAAAATCTCCACTTGAGTTCAAAAATAGAAACATAACTTAACTTGAATAAAAAAGGGAAACAAAATAGTTAACTAATTCTCAACTAAATAGTTAACTCCTAAAAATGTACAAAAGCTCCTTTCTAAATGGAAATTTCTTATTTGAACTCAACTATAGATTAGTTTTGACCATTGATTCAATTCAATCATGGCAACTAATTTCCCTAGATTTCTATAATAGGATACTTTCTATCTCTCAAATTTATATGAGCATTTTGAGTAATAAAATTCTACTAAATTCATGCTACGGTATTGTGTATTAGATTTGTTAGATTGTTGATTATTTTTCTATCATTTCTTGATTTTAGTTGCATACATTTATATTAAATCTCTATTAAGTAGATTAATACTTGTTTTGCATATAATCTATACTAATCATCTTATTGCACTAAAAAAGTTTTAAAAAGGTAGTGTAGATTGCATTTTCATAAATCCTTCATTCTAGTATATTCTCTAGTCATTGAATGCCTCAGTTATGTGAGAATTTAAACACTTAATAGATAGAAGGAAACATGTTGGCATGTCTAGGCTTTTCATGATGAATAATATAATATTTGTTCATGGATAATCTAGCATAGAAGGCCTATGTTGAAGTGTGTGGCTAAGGTACCATACTAAATTCAACACATACATTTGGAGTCTATCGTGGGGCCTTCTAGCCCTCAAGATTTAATTGTTTTTGCATATTTCTTATCTTTTCTAGGTGAAATAACACTTTTGAAGAATTTTAAAATAAAACTTCTATCTTTTATCTGTTCTTCTACCTTGAATAAAATTTATTTCCTTTTTAATTTTCATTTAGAGGATTTTATCATTAAGAATTTGTACTATGTACATGTTAAAATAAACTATTTAGAATAACTAGGATGGTTGTAATATTTTATCGTTGCTAGTTTAATCTTGCATGTTATCTTAGCTTTTTATCATTTTACTTGCATGCATTCATGCATTTATGTTGAACATTCTACATTTTTGGATCATTAGAATATTCTATATTTGCATGTTAGATTAAATAACATAGATTAATTAGCATGTCTTTAATATTTCATTCGTATTATTTTAATCTTTTATTTAGTTTGGTATTTAAGAATTTTCTTATCATGCATGCATCAATGCAGATCCTTAGATGTTTAAAAACTGATTGCATGCTATCTATTTGAATCTCTTGTGGGTCTAATTTTCTCATATTTAAGAAACATTCTAGTCATCCTGACATTCATGCCTTGATTCTTATGTTCTCTTGTTAAATTAATAGGAAAACATGTACTAGTTATTCTAGCTACTTGTGCCTTAATGCTTACATCTACTTCCTACAAAAATTTGAATGATGTCATATTCATATTCTCATGATCATATTGCAACTAAGGATTGTATTGACATTCCACATCCCTAAAAAATGCTTAGTGATGAAAAATATACCATAAAATTTAGTGTCTAAGTCATAGGATTTCATTCAATTTAGGTTTGCATCTCATTTTAGGATTGCATTTTAGCATGCTTTCAATATCTCTTTTGATTGTGTATGGCAAGTGAAGGTTTAATTACTCAAAACTACATTTTCTCAATGTTTTCAACTTTTTCACCAAAACATCAACTTTGGTTAACCAGGGTAAAACTTGGTCAAATAGGGCCTCAAACCTTATAGAACATGTTCAAACTATTATGAAAATCATTTCACATCTACTCAAATCTACTCTATGTCATTTCTTATCATCTTAAATCATATTCTTCAATAAAATTTCTTTAAATAACATTTTTAGTCTATCATTTTTTTTTTTCACTCTTGAGGGAGTGGGATGATAACATCATCAAGTCCATCTTTATTAAAGTCAATATGATTAATAAATCAAAATACTCATTGCTATG